>PVJC01025144.1:12995-25033 GCA_004026665.1 Murina feae | reverse complement strand
CACGGGCACTCTCCCCCTGCTCCGCTCGGCTGCCATGGAATGCCATTGGTTTTGCTTTTGAAGCACATAGTAGGTGTCCAATAAAACCTACACTAATTGGAACCAGTGTTTGTGCAAAATTTCCTCCCTGTCGTTAAAATTCACACATCTTAAAAGCCGACCAACATGTTTTCAACTTGCAACAGCCGTAGAAAGAAACAGCTGCCCCACAAGGCTTTCTGACTCGTGGCTGCAAATTTTATTTCCCCTTCGGTCAAAACATGCCCCGAAATCTCAGCCCCACGACCAACCGTGGCCAATGCGAGGTCATGCAAAGCTCTGCTTTTCCAGAATACCCCATGTGCACAGGTGGAAAAGCTCAGGTTTGCAGAGCACACATCCCCCGAGGCCATGCGACCCTGAGGTCAGGATTTCGTCCCTGCTGGAGCCCCCCCTGTGGATGATTGCCCTGGACAGGCAAGAGGCAGGGCACCCAGCGGAAGCCAGGCCTCCACAGGACCTGGCCCCTCTCATCTCCCCATGGGGACCCAGGCTCCAGCAGCCGCCACCCTCACGTGTTCACCCAAGCGCCACAGCTGGTGTTCTCACTGGCACAGACCCAGCTGTGGTCCTGGGTCTGCTCTGAAGATGCGGAAGCTTCCGGTCTGGGGCTGGAGTCTAGCTTGTGGCTCCCTCTGGTCTCACATCATCTCTCCAGGATTAGTTGCTTGTTGGTTTGGGTTCTGTTTTGTGTTGACCCTCCATCAGGTTGACAAATGGCAGGGAAGGCGCATGGCTTTGCCTGCCCTGGGGACTCTCCAGGGAATTACTCAGAGAAAATGCTCTGAGAGCAGCTGCCAGGGACCTTCTGTGCCCAACAGATTCCTCAGAGGGCATTTCCAGAGCGGACCTCACAGTGGAAAGTCCAGAAAGAGCAAGTGGCCCTGGCCGGTTGCTCAGTGGTTAGAGCACAGGCCCGCAGCCCGAACGGTGGCAGGTTCAATTCCCAATCAAGGGCACATGCCTCGGTTGCAGGTTTGATCCCCTATCCTGGACGGGGCACATGTGGGAGCCAACTAGTCCATGTTTCTCTCTCTCTCTCTCTCTCTCTCTCTCTCTCTCTCTCTCTCTCTCTCTCTCCTCTCTCTCTCTCCACTCCTCCTCCCCTTTCACTCTCTCTCTAAAGATCAATGGAAAAAATATCCTCGGGTGAGGATTAAAAAAAGAAAGAACAAGCGGAGAAAGTTAGGAGGCAGACCTGCAAGCATGCTCCTCAGTCATCACCGGGGCATCTGCCACATTCGTGACTCAGGAGATTCCCTTGGCCAACAGCCTGGGGAGCCTGGTGATCCCCAGACAGAGTCTGAGAATAGGAGTCACTCACTGACACTGGCAGAGGCCCGGCTGCTGGAGGTGGTTTTATTTGAGGGCGCACTTAGATCATCTGTGCTGTCAGCACCGATAAACGGAGGCGTAGACGAGCCCCTCTCGGCCGGAAGGGCACAGTTACGTCCCCGCGAGGCTGCGCAGAACACTGAGGAACAGCCACCCCTCCTTGCCATCTGTCACCACCCCAGTGACCCATCACACCCCAATAATGGCAGGAGCCGGGCAACTGACTGACCTTGTCTTCTGTGTCATTGATCTTGTCCTCGGGCAAAGCTGAGCCAGACTCAGAGGCTGGGGGGCACTAGGTGAGGAGGGACGGGGGAGGTGAGTGGAGGGGCCTGGGGCATGAAGGGAGTAGGACTCTGTCCTAAGGCCCCCCTGGGGGCTCAGCTGGGAACTCCCTCCCCACTTGAGCCCTTTGTGACTCGCCACAGGCTGGGTTGTAGAGGAAATCACATAAGCTTTCTCTTAGGGAGGAGGAGGAGGAGGAGAAAGGGAGAGAGAGAGAGAGAGAGGGAGAGAGAGAGAGGGAGAGAGAGAGAGAGAGAGAGAGAGAGAGAGAGAGAGAGAGAGAGAGAGAGAGAGAGAGAGAGAGACCTGAGGACGGGCTCAGCCACGTAGCCTGGAGAAAAGGGAATCATTTACAGAACATTTCCTCCCCCCAAACACACACTTTTTAAGCATACAAGGAACATTTCCCGACTAAAGACATTTCAAAAAGGAAGGTGTTCAAATGGCCAGTGAGGCCATGAAAAGATTTTTCCATCATGAGTCATTAAAGAAATTAATGCAGATTAAGGCCACTGCACGTCTGAGAGGTCACAGGTGCAGTGACACGGCACATGCCTGGGTTGCGGGCTCGGTCCCCGGGCGGGGTGGGCAGGAGGCAGCTGATCAATGATTCTCTCTCATCATTGATGTTTCTATGTCTCCCTTCCTGTCTGAAATAAATTAAAAATACACTTTTTAAATGGAATTAGGAACAATAGCCGCCCTGTGGTCAGGGCAGTGGCTACATGCAGAGTGTCTGACACAGCAGCCTCTGTGTGTTTGTTAAAGAGCCATTTCAAATGCAACCCAAAGAGGACAATAACACGGCTTCTCTTGATTACGTGTCCTGGCTGGTTGAATGAATCATGTCATGTAGACAATTATTTTAGCTTTTATAATAGCTTCTCTCCCCACGCAAACCCCACACTGCCATATAGGGGCACTCAGTCCCTGGACAATGCAGAGAGGACGTCCTAGCGCCTCTGCTCCCCGGAGTTGAATTTTCTGTGGCACTTTCATGATCGGTTGGTGTCAGCAGCACCAAGTGTGAGGCTCTCGTGAGGTCCCCACCTAGGGAGCAGCAGCCCATCTGGACGCCAGCCACCCCAGTGCCTGGGAAAAGACACAACATGGCCACTGTCCCACCCACTGAGGGACTCAGGGATCTGCACTGGCCCACCCTGACCCAGCCCCTTTCTGATGTAAGCTATGAATTCCTAGAACTTTCTAGACAGCAACACCAGGTCACCCTTACTGACTGCAGGATTGCGGTCAGCAGGTGGTCCTCTGACTTCAACTAAAAGAAAAGCTTTCCAGGGGTTCATTACACAGGGTGGGGTCTTAGCACCCGCCAAGGGGCCTCTGGCAAGGACCCCTTGTACCTGCAGGACTCCAGCCACAACAGGGGTGTGCTCTTGGCCAGGTCAAGCCCCCCCACCCCTGCCCTAGGGTCTTCTGGAAGTCTGCCCTGCAGACAGGTCAGGGGACCCTCAATTGGAGGAGAGGAGGGTACAGCTGCTCATGTCTGCTGTGGCCACTCCCTAGGGTGCAAGTCATTGGATTCTCTTCCCTCCACTAGGAAGTTTACCAAAAAAGCAGCAAACTGTTCACATGTCAGTCCGCCCCACTTTGGCTGAACTAACAATAATTGCATCTAAAATGCATCTGTCTTCAGTCCTCTTTGAGACCTTTTAGACATTCAATATCTCATCTACACTAATAAAAGAGAAACATGCAAATTGGTGTCACTCCGCTATACCCCAAGCCATGCCCACCAGTCAATCAAAGCATCTATATGCAAATTAACCCAACCAAGATGGTGGCTGGCAGCCACAGAGTTGGAGCAAGCAGGAGGCTTGGTTGTCCTGGCAATGGAGGAAGCCAAGCTTCCTGCCTGCCCTGGCCGTCAATGGCCTCTGCTCAAAGCAACAAAGTTTCAATTATAGAAGATAAATAAATCCCAGATACCTGGTTCCAGCCAGCCTCACTGGAAGTTTGGGTCATTGTGGGCCATGGCCAGCCTGCAAACACCCATCAACCACTCATGGAGGCTGGCCAGACCCTCATGGGGTAAGGGTTCCTGCTGAGGAGCTTGGCCAGCCTGCAAACAGTCATCAGCCTCTCACTCAGGCTGACCAGGCTCCCCAGCAGGACCCCCCACCCTGAAGGGGCTGTGGCCAGCCTGAAAACAGCCATTAGCCCCTCACTCAGGCTGGCCACACCCTCATGGGGTAAAGGTTCCCAGTGGGGGGCTTGGACAGCCTGCAAACTGCCATCAGCCACTCACCCCAGGCTGGCCAGACATCCCAGCAGGGACCCCCACCCTGAAGGGGCTGTGGGCAGCCTACAAACAGCCATCAGCCGCTCACCAAGCTGGCCAGGCACCCCAGCAGGACCCCCCTCCCTGAAGGGTGTGTGGCCAGTATGAAAACAGCCCTCAACCTCTCACCCAGGTTGTCCAAGCACTCCAGTGGGACTCCCCACCCTGATCTGAGACACCCTTCAGGGCAAACCAGCTGGCCCTACCCATGCACCAGGCCTGTATCCTATATAATAAAAGGGTAATATGCAAATTGACCCTAACAGCAGAACCACTGGGAATGACTGGTCACTATGACACAACTGACCACCAGGGGGCAGACACTCAATGCAGGAGCTGCTCCCTGGTGGTCAGTGTTCTCCCACAGGGGGACCTCTGCTCAGCCACAAGTCAGGCTGATGGCTGCCAGTACAGCAGTGGTGGTGGGAACCTCTCCTGCTTCCTCAGCAGCGCTAAGGATGTCCGACTGCAGCTTAGGCCTAAACCAGCAGGTGGGCATCCCCCAAGGGGTCCCAGACTGTGAGAGGGCACAGGCTGGGCTGAGGGACCCCCCTGAGTGCACAAGTTTTTGTGCACCAGGCCTCTAGTATTTAATAAGGCCCAACCTGGTCATTCTGGCTGCAGAGGGGCTCATGTATGGCTCAGGTGTGGGTTCAGGCCTGGACTCACCAGGTGCAGACTCTGTGATGGTTCAGGTGTGGGCTCTGCTGTGGCTGTCCTGGACTTCAGTCCCAAGTTGCCCTCTGCGCTGTAAGGAGTGTCCCTGCGCCTGAAGTCATGGTTATGAAGGTGGGTACAGATCAGAACAGCTGATGTTCCTAAGGATGGGTCCAAAGGGCATATTGCATGCGCTCTCATTTTTATTAGTGAATTTTAATTCTAGTAAATTAATTATTAATGAATTAAACAAAATTCAATTATTCATTAAGACGAATGTTAGAGATATTGATAACAGGTGGGGTTGGTTGGGTTTGAACTAAACCAGCTGATTCGACAGATTAACAGCAGTGGCTACCTCCCTGCTCCCCCAATGCACGGCGGCAATGCGGCCAGCGGCCACACGGGGGCGCCACAGGACAGCGCGGGTGGCAGAGCGGAGTGGGAAGGCGGGGATAGAGGAGGGGCGATCCGGGGTTGGAGAAGGGCCGTCTCTGCCCATTCGACCTGCAGGTGGCGAGACCTGACAGCCCCCCTCCTTCTCCTCACCCCTCACCCCATCCCGGGGGGCCTTCGGGTGGGCGGGCGGGCAGGTCGGGGTGGGGGCGAACTGGCCTCGGGGCCCACTAATCCGAGGAGCCCCCAGGCTGGTGACCCCCCACTCAAGCTGTTCCAGGTGTTAACCCTTCGAGGGCATCCTGGAGAGGCAGGGTCCCTACGCAGGGGGGTGCAATTACTGTAGGGTGGACAGGGCTCCTCCGACCTGCCACGGGTCCCCCACGGGGTTCGACCTGAACCCGGGGCAGGAGCGCGGCAACTGGGCAGTGCCCAGCAAAGGCGAGCACAACATGAGCTCCGTGCCTGAGGACCAGTCCCATCACGCCCTGGGGAAGCGTCAGGGGTCCCTGGCCACCGCTCTCCCACTTCACCACCTTCTCTTAGGCGCTGGCTGTAATCAGCCCAAGTGTGCTGTATGGTCTTCTCTTTTTGACTTTTATTTTAACGGAGTGTAACACACACAAGTGCCTGAACACACAGGAGCAGCTGGGGGTCACACCGGGGAGTGATCACATGTGGACATCACACGTGGACATCACGGAACTGCTGCTTGAGTCACATCAAGAGAGAGAACACAGAAGCAAGAGGTCAGGGAGTAGCTGTGCGCACTGGGAGGCCTCAGCTCAGGGGGGCTGGCAGACTGGGGGCGGGGCTGGTGGGGAGCCGTGGGGGCTGGTAGGCCAGCAGCACTTTGCTTTGTGTCTGGGGCAGCCCTGCGGAGGGAGGTGGCAGCCTCAGACATGCGTCTGGGAGCTGTCAAGATGTGCACAGGTACAATGTCCAGAGGACGAAGAAGATCATGCACATCCAGACCCAGACCTCTTCATAGGGATCGAAACTCGGCCAGCACCAGCCTTCCTCCTCCTCCAAGAAGTCCTCCTCCCTGCGGGACCGAGCCCTCCGGGCCCGGCGGCGCCTGTGCCTGTCGCAGTGCCTGCTCCTGTGGTAGCTGCTGCCCTGCAGGCCCCCGAGCTTTATGGTACTAAAGACTGAGAAGGGGATGATGAGGGAACCCCTGCTCCCCGAGGAGGCGGGGCTGAGGGCAGGGTCGTAGCCGCACTCTGCCCCACCCTTGCACTGGTCGGTGATGATGAAAGGGAAGGTCAGGGAGCCGCTGAGGTCAGGGAGGGAGTCCGGGCCCTGGATGATGTTGGCCAAGGACAAGGGAAAGGTGATGGAGCCCTCGCCCTTCTCTGTGAGGCCCAAGACATAGGACACGGGCAGGGTGGCATCTCCAGTGGGTCCACTGTTGCTGCTGGGATCGGCACCTGGGCCCTTGTCTGGGCCCAGAAGGGAGCCAAAGCCCTTGAAGATGAAGCCTTTGACCTGGAAGGACTTGATGCTCCTGAGCAGGTGGTCTTTGCCGTGGAGGATGGGGGCCTTGATGTTGACCAGAATGCTCATGCTGGTGGGCAAGGCCCTGAGGCTGGCAGGCTGGTCGGCGGAGCCCCTGTCGATGATCATCAGCCCCTGGAGACCAGCCTCGCTGGGGGGGCTCTCACCAGGGCCAGCAGAGTCCTTGTCCCTGCCCACACTCTCCAGGGTGAAGGGGATGGTGACGATGTCCATGTCCTCGCTGAAGAAGTGGCTGCTCTCAGAGAGGGGGTCGGACGCAGCGGGGAGGATGAAGCCCCAGGCGCAATTGGCCACAGGGCCGCTGCCCAGGACTGGCATGGCCTGGACGGTGCTGGGGCTCCTGGTCTCGGGCCCCCAGGCGGGGTCTGGGGGCTTCTGGAAGAAGCAGACACCCAGGTCGCAGGCTTCACAGTGGTCCCCAAAGCAGACCTCGGGGCACTGGTCAGAGCTGATGCTCTCCTGGTAGCACTGCTGCAGGACGAACAGGACCAGCTTGTTGAGGAAGAGCCGCACATTCAGCAGGCTCACCTGGCAGTCTCCCCGGGCGTCCGGCGGGCACAGCTGGCACGCCTGGGTCCAGATACGCATCTTCACCAGCCCCAGGCGGCGGTCCCTGTCCCATCGCACGTGGAAGAGGATGTGCACGTGGGCAGAGGACCAGCCCCACTGGCAGCGGTTGCACTGGAGCCTGGGGTTGGGGGGAGAGAGGCAAGAGTGAGTGGAGGGGCCGGGGACCTGCCCCTGCGCCCCAACAGCCCTCAGCCCTGTCGGCCCAGAGAGGGTCCCAGCATGAGCTCCATGAACCTGGGCCCCTGTCTGACAGGGACAGGATGCAGGTGCCTGGCCCCTGCCTGCAGCCCACAGTCTGAAAAGCAAACACCTTTCATCAGATTGGCACCACGGGGTGGCCAAGCCTGGCCTGACCTTTGAAGGGTCACCCTGCCGTTTTTCTCACTGTGTGACTCGGGGCTTCATCACCCTGAAGAAATGCTACCAAAAGCCAAAGACAGCCCCGTGGGCCCTGGTGAGGGCAGGGAAAGCAGGCGTCTGTGGTGTCTGGGCAGTAGGTCCGTGGAGGGAGGAGCCCACTCTGGGGAGGAAGGGAAGGGGAAAGTAAAGTTGGGGGCTGTGTGGGTGGTTGGGGACAGTGCAGGAGGCAGAGAAGCGTGGGGAGAGGGGGAAGTAGAGGTTCTGGATGGCAGGGTGCACCCTGCACCCGTGTGACATTGGCTTTGAGCATGTGAGGAGGGGACCCGGCCCCACCTCCGGCATGAAGAGGAGAAGCAGCTGCTTGGCTCCCTGGATGGTGAAGGGGCTGGTGCCACAGGCCCGTGTGTCCCTGGGGCCAGGCAGACGGGCCCTCGGGTCCCAGACAGGTGACCCCGGTGAGGCACACGCATGCAGGGGTGGGGACCCGCTCTCGTGTGAGGTCTCCCTGTGTGTTTGCCTCCGGGGCATCGGTGGGACTTTCCGTGACGGGCATTGCTCTGTGTCTGCGTCACAGTGGCCAGACGCCCGCCATGGAGCGTGTGCTGAGCTGAGGAGCTGAGCGTCCTCTACGTAAGTCAATGAGCACTTCAGAGGCTGCAGGGGGCCGTGACCCTGTTGCAGAGCGAAGTTCTATGTGTGACTGCCCCACCGCCTGCCTCCTTCAAGCAGTTCTTCACTTTGGCTGTGAGAGTAACACGTGTTTAAAGGTGTTTCTTAGACTTGAGAAAGCCAGCATTCCACCACCCGCTTGGCCTGAGGGTCCCTACGGCGCCCCCCCTCCCCCCGCCAGCCCACCTCAGGGTGCTTGGCTAGGTGGGATCCTGCAGGACTGGGTGGTCCACTGTGCTGACATAGCTGTCGCAATGACAATGAATATGGAGGTTCGCATAGTGATCCATGACCACCAGGGCTCCCACCCGCCCACAGCCCAGGCCGGGCACATGTGCCTCTTGTCTTGGGCTGCGCTGTTTCCGTCTACTCCTCAGTTTCCTGGTCCCTCAAGCCTGGATCATTGCAGAGCTGGGCGGTGACCAGAGCCCTGCCCATCCCCTGCTCCTGTCAGTGCTGCCATGGAAACCAGGAGAGGCCTCGGGAAGCAGACAAAGCCCTCTTTGCCTGGGTGGCTGCGTCATCCCACTGGCCCCCATCTGGACAGGGTACCCACTGGGCTCCAGGGGTCTCCTCCTGCCAGGCAGGGTCTGAGATTGCCACTGAAACAGACTGGGCAGGCAGTGTCCCCCACTTTCCAGAAGGGAGCATGACCACCCAGTCCACCCTCCTATTGGGGGACAGGACCAGGCCAGACATATGCCCCTGTGCCCACCCCTCAGGAGCCAGGTCACACCCAGGCTGGTTCAGGACTCAGGGCCAGCCTACGGCCTGTGGCCCAGCAGCCTTCAGCCCCCTCCCCTCCCGGGAGCCGGCAGGGGACCCCTACCCTCTACCAAACCTGGAAAGCCCCCTCAGCCGGTACTCGTAACTGCCACTGTCCAGATGCCCGGAGGCCAGGTTCTCCTCAAGGACCAGCTCCCAGGTGTCCTCTGGCTTCCTCTTGGCCATCAGCTGGGCTAAGGTGCTGACCCACACGTCCATTCCGTCCATGCTGGCGCCGGCCCCGCAGTGCAGACTGCGGGCTGTGCCAGCTCGGCTCCCAGGAAGCACCCGCAGCCCCCCTCCCCCACCTGCCCATCCAATAGCTGCCTTGACAACCGTCCAGTCTCCATGGCAACCGGCTCGGCTCAGACACACAAGAGACAGGCCTTTTTCTTTTCCTTTTGAATGTTTTTCATGACGCAAGCAAGCAATACATTTTCATTTTTAGAAAAAAAAAAATGGAAACAAAAAGGAAAAACAACCCAATGTGATGAAATCGCCCATCCCCCACTGCCAGAGCTCATCTGTGCTGACGTCCGTCCATGTGTGTTCCTGTGCATATATACATGTAAATATTTGTATGTAACCTTCACAGATGGGAAAACATACTAAGCAGATCATGCTGTGCCTGGTGTTTCACGCACCCTGGACGGCGGCCCATGCTCACAGCCCGGCTCTGCCATCACCCACCCTGCCCCCACCTCTACTCTGGCTGGTGGCTCTTTGTCATTATAGACAAAGCTGCCAAGAACTTTCTTGAATATATATCACTGCCAATTTTTTCGAACTTTTCATTGGCTGGAAATGTGCATCATTTACGTAAACATGCCTAAAGCATAAATGCACAGCTTCAGGAACTTGTATAAAGTATTGGTGAGCACCTGGGAGAAGCCAGCCCCCTGGTGCTGGAACCGCCGGGGGGCCCACACTGCTGTTGTCCCCAAACACGCCCTCTGTGCCTTCTGGGCATGTGTGTCTGGCCTTACCCGCCTTTTTAGTCTTCGGTATGAGCCTCAGGAGCGTGGTGGTGTGTCAGGTACAACGAGGAAAAGTGAGTTGAGGTCAGGCAGAGCGGGGAGGGGCTAGAAGATGCAAATGAGAGGCCAAGGAAGGCCACCTTTGGGGGCCCATGGCTGAGGACAAGGCCACGTGCAGGCGGGGCTGACACGCTCCTATTAAAGCCCCTGGGTGCTGGAGGAGCTGCCTTTTCCCCGGGCAGCGGAGCTCGCCGGACGCGTGTCAGGGAGCAGTTTCTTCTGTGGCTGTCGAGAGGTAGTCAGCTGGGACCAAGGCCATGAAACCCCCACGCAGTGTTGGCGAGACAAAGGGTTTGGCCAGGGAGACTGAGAGCCGACTTTGGTTCCCAACACCCCCTGCAAGTTCAGCGGCCAGCAGGCCTCGTCCCCCGCCCCCCCGCCCCCTGTCGTCTGTGTAGTGGCGTGGAGGTGATGGCCGGCGCCCAGAAGCCGCCTTAGTCCATGAGTTTGCCTTGTGGATGGAGGCCATGTGCTGAGGAAGCAGAAAGCGAAGGCCCTGGATCCTTGATGACAGTCGGAATCACCGTTCTCCCTCCAGGTTGCCTACCTCTGACTTAATGCACAAGAGAGAACCTTGGTATAAAAAAGAGAGAAATAAACTTCTAGCTCCAGTTTTTTAAGCACTGGTATCTCAGGGCTTGGGAGGTATTACCCAACCAATCAGAGCAATGCTCCCTGATACCCTACAGTCCTGGATTTCTGTATGCGCATGCACAGGCTTACACATTAATACACACGCCCAGCACCTACATACCTGCACACAAACACACATACACGTATACTCACAAACACACACATTTGGACATTTAACCTGTGAATTCACATTCAAACTCCTCACGGCGTTCTAGAAAGTTTAGAAAATAAGGGGGTGAGAATCTCTGTGACCCCCACCACCTCAACAAACAGGCAAGTGGCCATCATTATCCCTGTGCATAGCAGATGGTGAAAGTATTTTGTTTAATTTTTTAAACATTTGGTTGTTGCCTTGGCCGGTGTGGCTCAGCTGGTTGGGGCATCATCCCAGGGACTTAAGGGTTGCCAGTTGGATCCCTGGTTGGGAAACAAACAGAAGGCAACCAATTGAGGTTCTCTCTCACATCGACGTTCCTCTCTCTCTCGAAAGAAAAAAATCAATAAGCATATCCTCAGGTGAGGATTTTTAAAAATTAAAATTAGATTTGGTTCTTGTTCATCCGGGGCCACCAAGATGCTGGCTAACCACACTTCTCCCATGGACCCCAATCTCACACTCATTGGAGACTCAGCACTGTCGCCATCAGAAGTCAGTTCAAAGGACCTGCCCCCGGAAAGACAAGAGAGACAGGTATTGTGGATGAAGCCATCTATTACTTCAAGGCCAATGTCTTCTTCAGAAAGTGTGAAATTGAGAATGAAGCTGATATACCCTGGCTGGTTTGGCTCAGTGGATAGAGCATCAGCCTGCGAACTGAAGGGTCCCGGGTTCAATTCTGGTCAAGGGCAGGTGCCCGGGTTGCGGGCTCAATCCCCAGTGGGGAACATGCAAGAGGCAGCTGATCAATGATTCTCTTGTGTCATTGATATTTCTATCTCTCTCCCCTCTCCCTTACTCTCAGAAATCAATAAAAATTAAAAACAAAACAAAAAAAGAAGGAAGCTAATAGAACCTTGGTATAAAAAAACTCTCTGCATTTCTGAGTGTTTACAGAAACTCCAAAAGTGCAATTCCAAAAGCCAAGGCAAGCAAAAAGTGTATATTCCCTGGGCGTCGGTAAGTTCCCGTTTCCTGGAGAACCTGGTTTTCCGCTTAACACAATGCAGGCCCGTCCTGCAAACACACAGGAAGACAAAGGGGAGAGGACCTGTTGGCAGCAGCTGTGGCAAGAGGCTGGCCTGAGACTCCGTGAGGAAGTTTTTGACCCTCAGAACAATGAACCCAGCCAGTGGCCCACTGGCTTTGTGAAGAGACAGGCTATGAACAAGAGTCCTTCAGGACCTGGACGGGGCAGGGGACCAGGCGACATGCCCCTGGCCGTGGGCAGCATTTTACAGCAAACACCAGGACTTCATCAAGTGTTATACGGAAGAGGGAAGAGAACATGTCTTTACCTGAAAAGTTCATTATCGAG
>PVJC01025144.1:0-12895 GCA_004026665.1 Murina feae | reverse complement strand
CATAAGCAGTTTCAGGATGATCCTCCTGCTTCCTGTGTTTCTCTGTGAATGGAAACTGTCTCCGGAGAGCTCGGGGGATCCCCTCTCCCCCACTTTCCATCTGTGCTGGCTCATGTTCCCCTCTGCCTGCTGCCGTGTGTGTGTGTGTGTGTGTGTGTGTGTGTGTGTGTGTGTGTGTGTGTGCCTGCGTCACCTTGGGGCGGCACCTTGGAAACTTTAAAGCGCCTGTCCCCAGAGCAGGAGGCTGGGAGTCCTCCAGGCACTTCTCCAGGCCCCAGGACCCTCCTGAAAGAAGGAGGGGGCACCACCCTGCAGATAGCTGGGGGCAGGGGCAGAAGGGGGGGCTTGCTTCCTGAACTTCGTCATTGGGTCCGGCAGATGGCAGCCACAGTTACCGGATAAAGTGGTTATACCACAGGTACAGGAACATGCACACCGCAGCCCCAGCGCCCTCAGGGACCAACCACTCTTGTGATAAAGTCGGATGGTAACATTGACACCACACACCCCTGTGCCCACAACACAATCACCAACACTCAACAGAAAGCTCTGCTCTCCTGGAAGGAGCCCATGGGAGACACATGCCTGTGGGTAAGGTGCTCGAGGCCACGTGGCCCATCCCAACAGGCCACACTCAGTCGTTCATTTACATGCGTCACAGAAACACGCCGTCACCAAGGAGGACAGGGGATGAACGAGAGACATGGCAAATTAAGTCCCTAAAACAGGCTCTGAGCAGATCAGTAGCTGTGCCCAGGCCAGTGTCCTGGCTGCGAGACGGACAGGGCTCATACAAAGGGACCATTGAGGAAACGGAGCCGAGTGCGCAGGGTCTGCCTGTCAGTTCTCACACTCTCGACGCCCAAGACGACCGGAGAGCAGCACCCCCTTCTCCAGGGGACACCACCCAGGGCTGGGGTGTGGGCTGTACCTGGCGCCCCCGCCCAGACCTGCTTATTGGAGAGGGTGAGAGATGAGGGAAAGAGGGGGGCCAGCCGGCTGTGACCCCAGATGCAACCTTCCACACCTGAGGGTGAAGCCAGGACAGGGAGCAGGGAGGAGAGGGCCAGCAAGCGGGCACACAGGCCCTGGGCAGATGGCACCCCTGACCTTCCCACCTTCCTCCAACCAGGGCCCCTGTTCGGTTCCTAAGGAGAATGGCGAGGGAGACAGTGTGATGGGGACAGCGTGTGTGCGGGGACAGTGTGTGCATGGGGTTTGCATATCTGGGGGGACAGTGTGCTGATAAGCGGTGGGATGCCTCACCCCAAGATACCCCAGGCCTCCTGTCCCTGTCCTGCCTGTGCCATGCTCTCCCCAATCATCCTGCTGGTCCTGGCCATCCCAGGCAGGTGGGGGCTCTTCTAGGTCCCCATCTTCTTTCACAGTCTCTGGGTCCTTCCCCTTCCCCCCGTACACCCCCTGCCAACCCAGAACCGCCCAGTGCTCAAGTGCCCCTTTCAGCCTCCTGTCTATGTCCCCCACCAGCTCACTGTTCCTGAGGGGAGGAGTTATAGGGGAGAGGGCGGGATAAATCAGGAGGAAGGACTGGGAGGGGAAGGGGTCAGCAGGAGGGAGCAGAGGGAGGGGGAGGGGAAAACAAAGCAGGGACCAGGGAGGTGGACAGGAGGGACTCAGTCACCCTGGCTTTTGGCCCCTTGCAGATAGTCACAGGAAGGGGGCTGCTGGGATGGTGAGGAGACCCCTCCCAGGAAGCTGACAGCCTCTCACACCCAGAGCACAGGCCCACCCTCCCCCACAGTCCCATCAGCCCAGACCTCAGAGGACAGCTTGTTCCTAGCACAGGGTCTCGGCCCCTGGGGGCAAACTGCAGTGCCCTGGACAGAGCCTGGCCCGAGCTGAAGCAGCTGGTTGCCTGCGTTGGATGCCTGGTGACCCTTAGCCTTGACCCGCCCCCACCCGCTCAGCTCTCCGCGGAGCCCCTCCCACCCCAGTGCCAGTCCTCCGGGCCTGGGCCCTCCAGCCACCCACACGGGGAGTGGCCCTTTGTTCTGAACTGAAGCCGCCTGCTCACTCGCGCTGCCTGCAGACACCAGCGTCTTTGATGCTGTTTCCACCGTTTTTGTTCTTTAATGTTTTCCCTTCACAACTAACGCTGAGCTGTGCGGTGCCCTCGGAGCCCAGCCCGGCTGTGGCGCCAGCTGTCAGGCGGTTTCTGGGTTTCTGTCTCGGTTATTTTAAGCTGGTGAGACCTACGCATTGCATCACTAATAGCAGTTTCTTTTCTCCTTGTTTTCCATTCATTATCATAAAAGGCTTAGAGCAAAACTATCTCACAAACATCTGGCTGGGCAGCCAGGCCACAGCGCCCTGCAGACCGGAACCCGTCTCTGCAGGAGGCGGGGGGGGTGTGACACGGGCAGGCCCTGAAGGCAGGTCTGCCTCACAGGCTGAGCCCTGGACACTGCACGCTGTCAGGAGGCTGCTGACCATGGAAAGATCTGGAAATGGGGCTTCCCAGACTGGCTTGGGGCTCTCTGAACCCCAAGATGAGTGGGGATTGCTAGGCAGCCCACGGTCTTCAGTAGGGCCGGCAGCAAGGCCGCCGTGGAGGTGGGGAGGATAGGGGGGAGGACATGGATAACGTCTCAGGTGGGCCTGGCAGAAATGTCCCTGACCTAAGCCATGCGTCAGGCAGACCCTCAGCTGCCCCCTGTAGGGGGCCTTGCAGCCAGGAGAGGGACATGTCCACTGCCCAGGGGTGGCTGGGTAGGGCAGCAGAGGTCTGACCTGGCCCTGGGCCTCAGCCCCCAGTAGTGGCAGAGTTGGTAGTTTCAAACACGAGGCCGCAGAGGAGGCAAAGTGGGCTGTGGGCATGAGGTCGAGCCCACCCTTCACTGCTGCCTGGGGGACCTCTGCCCGGAGTGGGTGACCCACCTTCCCATTGTCAGAAGGATGGCTGGGGAGGGGAAAACAGTCACCTCCTATCTTATGGAAAGGGAAAGAGGCAACCCCCGATAAAGAAACAAAATTTGCCCTCAATAGAGAGATCCCTTTTGGGGAGAGATACCCAGACACCACCACCCCGCCCTCCCCCACACCTGGCTGTCTCCCTCTCCATCTTCCTCTATTTCTCTCTGCGTCTCTGTCTCTCTCTGTATTTCTTTCTCCCTCCCACCTCCTTCCCCTGTCCCCTACTCTCTCACATCCCCCAGCTCGCGCTCTCTCTCTCTCTCTCTCTCTCTCTCTCTCTCTCTCTCTCCCCTTTAACCCTCCCCCTGCCCATGTGGAGGAGGAGGAAGAGGGGGCGGGGCGTGTACCTTCAAGCCCAGGGAAACAGTTTCCTTTCTTCACGCACTTCTGCCAGAGCAGAGGAGAAGACGTTGTGGTCGGCAGGCGCTTGGGGCATGGGGACCCCGGGGGTTCCCTGGCCGCTCCTCTGGGCAGTGCTGCAGCTGGGTTGGCGGCCAGGATGGCTCCTAGGTATGTGGATCACAGCTGAGTGGCGGGTGGGGTCAGGGGTGGGAACAGCCTCTGGCCCTGTCTCTGGCAGGTGGGGAGGAGACTGTGTGGCAGAGTGCTGTGTGGCTTTGGGCGAGGGAAGTACCTCTCTGGGCTCACCTGGTGATGAGACCCCTGAACGGGCAGGAGTATCCCAGGTCTTCCTCTGTGACCAGTGGGATGGCGAGCCTGTGTCCTTGCTGTGGAATGACCAGGCCGGGCTGGCCGGAGCCCAACCCTGCGCCCAGCTGCCCAACTTGTGTTTTCCTGGGATGGACTTGCCTCGCGGGGGCTGACTGGCTCTTGAGGTGACAGGCTGGATGGCCCAGAGACGTACTCTCGCTATATCCAAAGTAACTATGCAAGTAAAGCTCTTCCTTCCAACCCCGCGAGGCCTCTGGAGGAGATTCCCAGGTGTTGAGCCTGGGCATGACCCTCAGCGTCCATGGCAGGTTCTGGTGAGGGGACCCCGGTATGAGCCATCCACTGAACAAGCCCTGCAGGCCTATGGTCAGGGAGCAGGGCTCCTCTGGCTGCCCCATCCTCAGCCAGCACTGCACAGGTGTGAACTGGGGAAGGCGGATCCCCACATCTGACCCAGGGCCTTTCCTCTGGCCCTCGCTGGAATGGGGACTGAGGGCCCCTGGAAGGACCAAGACGAAGTGGGGGTTTCCAGATACCTGGGGCCAAGGGCTCCCGGTCACTCTGCCCCTCCAGGGTCTGCCTGATGGTGATGGGAGCAGGCCTTTTCCTGGGCAGGGCCTCCTCTCCAGGAAGACCTCAGGGTCAGTGAAGAAACTCAAAGTGGTCCCAGGGCCTGTGGCCGAAAGGTGCCTGGTGGAGGGCTTGGGGGTAGTCCAGGCCTGGGGGCAGAGAGGGTGTGCGCCACCTGGGAGGGGGACCTGGGACGTCAAGGGGGCAGTGACCTCCCCGTGGCCCGGTCCTCACCAGGACCCCTTCCCAAGGCAGGGAAAGGTGAGAATAAGGCTCAGCAGCCAGACCCTCCAGCCTCAGACATGTTAGCCTGGGCAAGATGTTCACACGCAGAGAGCCTCAGTTTCCCCACGTGAGACCCCGGCTCGGCACAGAGCACAGCACTGCCCTGTCACATGCCTGTGGTGTCCTCCTCCTGCTCTGACCCAACTCCGGCGCTCCAGGCCACGGGACTCTCTTCCGTGCCATCTCCTTCCTCCCTAATTCACTCACTGTAGTTATTGTTGTAGTCCTCCCCATGGAAGTCCCCTCCTTAGGTACACGTTTTTCTCGCGTTTTACAAACTATCCCAAACCCAGCAGTAGGCCGCCCCCACCCACCCCCGTGCTAGTGAAGGAGAGAAAACGAGAGTAAACGACAGCCTGGAGTCAAACAAGAGCCCTCATCGACAGCTTCCCCTCTCGGAGCCACAGTGTTAACCTGCAATTTGGAGACAATAATGCCTGTCCTCTGAGGGCCATGAGAATTAAATCAGATCACTTATAAAAACCATCTGGCACAGACCGTGACACGGATTATTAACTCAGATTATTGTATTTATTTTTTTCAAATTACAGTTCTGAAAAATATTTAAAACCTACAGAATAGTTACAAAAAAAAAACCCCAAAAAACAGCAGTGACCACCCTTCACCCAGAGTTGCCAATTGATAACATTGGCACATTCGCTGTGTGTATCAGCGGCCATGGCCAATGACACAGACCAGGAGGCTTCTCAACAGTTCCCGGACCCACAACTCAGAGGCTGGAAGCTGGGATCCAGGTGTCGGCCAGCGGAGAACCGAGAGGCCAGGCCTCTCAAGCTCCTGGTGGAGGCCGTCAATCCTTCTCGTCCCCTGGCTCGTACATCACCCCATCTCTGCCTCTGTCTTCACATGGCCTCTCCTGTGTGTGTCTGTCCAGATGTCCCTCTTCCTGTAAGGTCATGGTCATGGTCATGGTGAATGAGGGCCACCTCTGGACCTCATTGTGAACAACTGCATGTGCACCACCTGTTCCAAGTAAGACCACCCTGAGGTGCTGGGTCAGGTCTCAGCGTGTGCATCGTCCCATCTGTGCATGTTACCGAGATTCGGACTGGCCCTTGGAGGCTGGTCGTTCGGGTCGTGCTGCAGACCCCCCTCCTCCTCCCGGCACGGTAGCTTCGTGAGTCCCGAGTTCAGATGTCCCCAAGTCCAGCGCTGACTGCTTGTTTGGCAGTCTCGGTCCTCAGCTCCCTCTGTCTCTGTAGGCCCTGGAGTTCTTTTTCTTTTGAAATCCAAATCTCCATTTTATTTCACACCTGGGAAGCCTTAGAACGAGGACTATGGTATTGAGGTCTAATTGGCACAGTCCTGCATTGCTTCCAGATGCACAATGGAATGATTCCGTATTTGTCCACACTGCAAATTCATGAGCCTGCTTAGCAGCACCCACCAAACGTAGTTACAGAATTCCTTTTTGTGTCATGAAAACCTTTGACTCCACTCTCTTAGCTGCTTTCAGACGTGAAGTGGAATGCCTCAGTGTCCAGGGGACGGGTTCCAGGACCCAGGAATTCTGGTCAAGCCCCTTATATTGCACAGATGTACTACAGACTCGTCAGTAAAGGTGTTTCCCACCAAGATGTGAGGTAGCAATTCTGAACCTACTTGTGTGTACTGAGATTGAACAAGAAAGTAATATATTGTGAACTCGGAGATCCAGGTTTCCGTCAGACAAACAATCAACCTGTGGTGTCGGGCAGGAATTGGGTTGGAACTTAAACTCATGGTGTTTAGCTGGCTCTCACAGCAGCCATGCCTGCCTGCCAGGACGTCATGGCTCGCCTGGCCACTTAGGGTCACGCCACTATTCCCGCTTTGCTGAAGGGATTGTCCCTAAATCTTGAACATCCTCTCTTGTGTTCTCTCCCTTTCTCGCAGCCACCACCTGGAGCACTCTTACTGACTCACACCTAATACACACACAATCATATTTTCCTAACTAGTCTCAAGATTTCCAGGGGCAGAAAAAGGCGTCAGAGATGGGCAGACCGTTGAGCGGGGACTGGGTGTCTGCTCTCATGGCAGGGGCAGCCCCGACGTGGCCCCAGAGGCGGGACCTACCACCAGGTGTTGCAGATTTTCTGACATTTAAGGAGAGGTCAGACATTCAAATTTTTTTTTTAATATATTTTATTGATTTTTTTTTACAGACAGGAAGAGAGGGATAGAGAGTCAGAAACATTGATGAGAGAGAAATATCGATCAGCTGCCTCCTGCACACTCCCCACTGGGGATGTGCCTGCAACCAAGGTACATGGTACATGCCCTTGACCAGAATCGAACCCGGGACCTTTGAGTCCGCAGACCGGTGCTTTATCCATTGAGCCAAACCAGTCAGGGCGGACATTCAAATTTTTATGTGGCATCTCGTACGTCTCATGTGCTAATTCTAGGCTGTTTGTTTTTTTTTAAATTCTTTGTAAGAGACGAGATAAACAACAACAACATATCTGTGGTCAAATGTATCTACCACAGCCATTTTGCAAGTTCTGGCCATGAGAAGATATGGCATTTAAATAAATGACTACAGCCGGCCCTCGGTACCCGGGGTCTGTGTACTGAAACCCAAGGAAGCTCAGGGCCCTGATATAAAACGATGATGTGGTGTTTGCATATAACATCAGTGGGTGCACTCGCACATCCTTTGTTTTGTGTGGATTCAGCCAGTGCCCCAAGCAAATTGGCACGTGGCAAATTCAAATTTTGCATTTTGGGGTATTCTGGGATTTGGGGTTCTTTCAAATATTCTGATCTGAGATTGAGTCCACGGATGCAGAACCCACGGATGGGAAAGGCTGACTGTAGAGTATTGTGAAGTACAGTTGCCATATCGTACACGGCATCCCCAGGACCTATTCCTCTTATAACTGGAAGTTTCTATCTTTCGACCCCCTTTGGCCCTGCCCCCCTTGGCAACCACCTGTCTGTCCTCTGTATCCATGAGCTCCATTTTTGTTTTGTTTTTCGTTTCACATCCCACACATGCGCGAGATTCTATGGCATTTGTCTCTCTCTGTCTGACTTACTTCTCTTAGCAGAATGCCCTCACGATCTATCCAGGTTGTCGAAAATTGTAAGATTTTATTCTCTTTCATTGCTGAGTGACATTCCATGTATATGTGCCCATCCCTTCTTTAGCCTCCCGTCTATCGATGGGCACTGCGGTTGCTTCTGCAGCTTGGTCACCGTGAATAATGCTCCAATGGACGTGGGATGCACCTATCTTTTCCGTTAGTGTTTTGGGTTTCTTCCGATAAATACCAGATGTGGACTTGCTGGGTCCTATGGTAATTCTATGTTTAACTTATTTTAAAATATATTTTTATTGGTTTTTTACAGAGAGGAAGGGAGAGGGATAGAGAGTTAGAAACATCGATGAGAGAGAACCATCGATCAGCTGTCTCCTGCACACCCTCCACTGGGGATGTGACCACAACCAAGGTACATGCCCTTGACCGGAATCGAACCTGGGACCCCTGAGTCCGCAGGCCGATGCTCTATCCACTGAGCCAAACCGGTTAAGGCTATGTTTAACTTTTTAAGGAAATTCTATCCTGGTTTCCACAGTGGCTGCACCCAGTTTACATTCCCACCAGCAGTGCTCGAGGGGTTCCTTTCTCTGTCCTCACCAACACCCGCTTGTTGATTTGCTGAAAATAGCCATTCTAATAGCTTGAGGTGGTGGCTCACAGTGGGTTCGACTTGCATTGCCCTGATGATCGATGAGGATGAGCATCTTTTCACACATCTGTTGGCCATCTGCATGTTCTCTTTGAAAAACGCCTGTTCAGGGACTTTGTCCATTTTGTAATCAGATTGTTTATGGGGGTGTTTTTGCTTTTGAGATTTATGGGGTTTTTTATATATTTTGTATATTAACCCTTATCCAATATATGATTTACAAATATTTCAAATCTTTTTTCCACTCTGAAGGCTGTCTTTTCATTTTGCTTAATGGCTTCTTGTCTGTGCAGCAGCTCTGTGGTTTGCTGTAGTCCCACTTGTCTACTTTTGCTTTTGTTGGCAGCCCTGGCATTCTCCAGGGCTCCACCTGGGTGTGTCTGACGATTGGTCATGGAAGATCACAAATGTGTTGGTCCTTCTTAAGGCACCGGCCAGGGACCCCACCAGAGTCACGTTCTCTCTGGGCCCCCAGCAAAAGAGGGGAAGGCCCTTTTGCCTTCCCTGTGTGATAAATAAAGACGCACTGGGGCAGCTGGACGGGGACCCGCCTCGTCCAGTTTAGATTCCGTGAGAGGCACCACAAAGAGCCAGTAGACAAGTGACTCGATTGGTAACAAATTGAGTTTTGGACGAGATCCCAAACTGCAGAGGATAGGGCTCCCCCTCCACACAGAGCGAGGACAGGGTCCGGGGACCAGTCGGCAGTGTCCACACGGGGCACCCTGGGAAAGACTACTGGAGGGGCCTGGGCAGGAGGAGAGGTGGCTCCATGCACTGTGTGGCTCTCAGGGGAGCTTCTTGGGTGGCCCGGCCGTGAGACGGGGGTCTGCTTGGAGGCCCTGGCAAGTTGGACCCAGGCATGGATTTGGGAAAGGGGTGGGACAGCGACTTGGCATGGTGCCCTCCAGACGGGCCATCCCGGGTGTTTGTGGAGGGAGACACGGGCTGGCTGCAGTGGACAGTGGCGGGGGACACGTGAGCGGTGTGGGCCCACGGAACCAACACTGCGCTCTGGTGCTGCAGTGTCACCAATGACTTCGCCAAGTCTTTGTCCACCTTGAACTGTCACTCCCATGGCGCTTCCTTTAAAGAGACTTGCTTCCCGGCACAACACAGAGAACGCTGCCTTTTGTCGCCACCACACCCCAGCACTTACTCTTTAGATAATTGTCATGACTAATTGTCAAACTCTGAACGTCTTGCTCACCTAACAGAGCCGAATGGTGTGGGGTAGCAGGATGCTCTGCTCCATACATCTATTTAGAAACCCAAGCCGATGGGGCTTCCTTTCTTCACATGGACCTTCCACTCAGAGTCATGTTTATCAGCCGGTCAAGAGGAGGAACCTGGGGAGGGCCAGGGAAGAGCTCCACGGACCAGGTCCAAAGTGCCATTGGTCGCCTGCACTCCACATTCCACTGTGAGAACATATGAGCTAATTGTGCGATCATGTAGGAAAGGAGAATGTGGACTTTCCTGAGCAGCTGGAAACTTTTTGCCCCACCAATGGGAGGAAATCAAACCGCTCTTAATCTTAACTTCTCTACTACCAGATTGGTGTACCTTTTCAACCTTTCCTTGAACCATTTCTGTTCTTTGCCACCACACTTTTTCTGTCAGATCATTTATTCAGTCTAATAGCTCCAAAGCACTTTCTTTCCCATCTAAACCCTTTAAAGCAGCGGTTCTCAACCTGTGGGTTGTGACAACCCTTTGGGGGTCGAACAACCCTTTCACAGGGATCGCCTAAATACAGCCTGCATATCAGATATTTACATTACGATTCATAACAGTAGCAAAATTACAGTTATGAAGTAGCAAAAAAAATAATTTATGGTCGGGGGTCACCACAACATGAGGAACTGTATTAAAGGGTCGCGGCATTAGGAAGGTTGAGAACCACTGCTTTAAAGCAAAGCACAGTAGTACCTCTTTCGCTAAGTGTTTTCTCTTTTTTTTTTCTCCTGAAAAAGAGACCAAAGGTAGACAGTAAACATATTCTACTTTAAATCCTCTAAGATCAAATCATAATTAGTGTAGGAAAAGGCCCCGTAATGAGAGAGAGAGAGAGAGAGAAAGAGAGAGAGAGAGAGAGAGAGAGGACTTGCTGCTCGGATAAGCGTGTGAAGAAGACAGGCATTAGCGCTGCCAAGGAGAACGGGGCTGGCATGCAGGAGGGTAGGAAACAAACAAGAATGAGGGAAGGGCTGTGTCCCCATCAGTGTTAGTGTCACCCCTAGAGGATCCCACCTGCCACAGCCATCCCCAGTCCAGAACAGACCTTCTCCAGCCCCCCCCTCCCTGACACCCAGGCCCCTCCCAGCTAGTGGGACAAACCCTCCCCCGAGCTGCCCCTCCACAAGGCCCAGGGGACCCCAGCCCCCTGAACAAGGATGTGCAGGCGGTCTGGGACCCCCACACGGAGGGGCCTCGAGGCTCTCCGACACGATAATGAGCACCCGTGCTAGGTTGTGCTCTCCCTTCCTCGCATGCACTCACGCTCACAGCCACATGTTCCCCTGGCTCGTGTCCAGCTGGCACCTGACAGGATCATAGGGACAGTACCTGCAGCCCCAGGACTGGCCATGGCCCCCCTTGACCATGCACTGATGGCCAGGAGAGGTGCCCGGGAAGGGCCATGGCCGCAAGTACAGGCTGGCAGGGCCCTGGCCTCTCCACGCCAGTGTCCTCAGTGTAGACAGGGTGGGAGGGGGGAAGGGCCTCTGTGTCCCCGAGCAGGGCCACAGAGGTGTGAGGACACTGGGAACACCTCCAGACCCTCCTGGTCTCTGAATATCTGTGATTTTGACACTTGTGAGGTGCCCAGTGGGGATGGGCAGAGGGTGTCCTGGTCACACGTGCCCTGAAGTGATCCAGGTTGAAGGGGAGTTGGGGCCCAGCACCATCCCATCCTCCTCTGAGCCGCGCAGGCTCACTGGGCAGGCATCGCACGGGGCGGGAGGGCCTGAAGCAGCCAGCCCAGGGCCAGTGTCATGAAGTGTGGGGAGCCACACCCAGCGAGTATTCCCGTTCAGGATGGAGCGGAGTGGAGCAGATGCACAGCCAGGGAAAGCAGGCGTGTGGCCGTGAGCGTGACTGCGTGTGAGGGAGGGCTAGCGTGTGTGCTCACTCTCGCGCTGGAGAGCCTTGCGCCCCTCCTGTGTGGGCAGCCCCAGGCCGCTGGCACATCCTTGTTGGGGGGGAGCGTGGGCTGGAGCCCGGGGTGTGGGGGACTCTATTTCTGTCCATCTCAGGGGCAATGGCCCAGCTGAACTGCAGTCCCCAGAGCCTTGGAAGAGGACCTGGGGGGCCCCACACTGCCTAGGTCAGCAGTGTCCATGTGGGGCCCTAGCTCTGAGCTTGTCCTGAAATGGGGAAAAGGCTGGCCCCTGAGCCCACCGGAGCTGGGCTTCCCACGGCAGTCCCCGTCAGCCCAGCCCAGCACCCAGGCCCCCTTCCCCACCCCCAGCACAGTGCAGGCGGCTCAGAGACCTAGGAGGCGCAGCTGGGGACCTGAGTCAAGGAGGGAGGGGTGAAGGCCCCAAGCCACTGCTTGGGAAAAATAGGGTGGGGGCCTGGGGCAGAGGCAGAGGCAGCCCAGCCCAGATCTCTGGATGCCATCCATGGGCAAGACCCCACCATGGGGTTCCCAGAAGGTGTGCGAGGAGAAGCTGCAAGGCTCATGGCAGAGGGGACCCCAGCGTGGCTGGGCTTCCCAGGACCTTCCTGTCTGTCGGGATGTGGGAAAGAGGGAGGTGGTCTTGGTGGGCCGGCCCACATGCCTTCCTCAGGACCCGCTGGTTCTCTCTCCACCTCCCAGAGACTCCCAGCAGGCCCCGGAGTCCCCTCATCTTCCGCCCGCCTCGGCTCACGGTGGCTGAGGGGGAGACCGCCACCTTCATCTGCAGCTTCTCCAACACGTCCGAGAACTTCGTGCTCAACTGGTACCGCATGAGCCCCAGCAACCAGACGGACAAGCTGGCCGCCTTCCCTGAGGACAGCAGGCAGGAAGTCCGCAAGGACCAGCGCTTCCGCATGACCCGGCTGTCCAACGGACGGGACTTTGAAATGAGTGTCCTCACTGCCCAGCTCAACGATAGCGGCATCTACTTCTGTGGGGCCATCTACCTGCGCCCCAAGACACAGATTCATGAGAGCCTCCGGGCAGAGCTCACGGTGACAGGTGCAGGGCGGGACCCCAGGGTGGGATGAGGATGCGGACAGGGCAGGGAGGGGCTGTGAGGCACAGTGAGCACGCATTCTCCTAACTTCACTCTAGGACTCTGTCCCACACCCAGGACCACCGTGACCGATGGCTTCAGGCCTCTGTGCTTGGAAGCACCTCAGACCCCATTAGTCCCGGGGGAGAGGCAGGTGGTAGGTGCACCTCAAAATGAGGTTGTGCAGACCTGGGTGAGACTGGTCAGTGCAAGCCTAAGATTGAGTCCCCTCAGGCTTGAAGGAAGCAGGATAAGAGCAGAAGTCCCTGTCCTGTGCCCCCACACCTGAGTATCTGTCCTCTGTGTCTCCAGAGAGAGTCCGGGAACTGCCCACTGAGGGCCCCAGCCCCGCGCCCAGGCCCGCAGGTCAGCTACAGGGCCTGGTCATCGGTGTCGCAAGCATCCTGGTGGGCGTCCTGCTGCTTCTGCTGCTGGCCTGGGTCCTGGCCACTCGAGGTAACGCCCCAGCCAGCCCCCCTGCCGTCCCGCCAGGTGGAGCCCAAGGCACTGCC
>PVJC01025143.1:0-24933 GCA_004026665.1 Murina feae | reverse complement strand
GGGGGGGGGGGGGGGGGGGGGGGGGAGGAGACAGCGTTGAAGCGGCCGCGCACAGAACTCGCCCGTCGTGTCAATGATTACTTTGGGAGCCTGGAGCTCAGTCGTGTCAATGATTACGTTGGGAGCCCGGCCAGAGAAGAGGCGCCCCAAAGATGGTCACTGATCAACGGATTTCTCCCCCAGAAAACCTGGGTCGTGGCTCTTCCTGCAAAGAATTCTGCTTGAACAAGCCACCTGTGCTAAGCAGCACCGGCCAGGGGAGGCAAGGAGACGGCAAGAACGGGCCATGCAGAAGGGAAGGGGCTTGGAAAAGACTCCGCGCACCGGGCGTGGCTCAGTCTGGGAGAAAAGGCTTCCTGGGGGCCGGGCTGCCCACCGCGTGTCTCTGCTCTCCGGGCATCACTCCCGCCATGAGCAGCTGCCCTTGCTGCTGCTGCTTGTTCGCTGGCCACATCGCCACTACCACCGTCACCACCACCGGCAGAGGCACTCAGGGACCTGCCTCTCGGGCCTGGCCCTTAAACACGCAGTCACCCTCGTTGAAGAGAGAAACGCGCACCATTTGCAAAGGCGAAAACAGCTCTTGTCTGGGAGTCAGACATCTGGCATCCGGCTGGCCCAGCACTGTCTCCCTGGGCACACCGCTTCCTGGCCTGGGTTATTTGTCTCTGCACGAAATCGCCCACAAACCCTCAACCTGCCTTAAGAGGCTCCAGGAAACTTCAAACAGATAACCTGTGGGAAAGCTTTGGAAGATACACCAAGCTACTCACAAGCAAAGGTGAAGGATTATAAGTATAGTACATTTAATACTCATTAATTATCATGTACCCAGCAAGATGAGCAAGCCTTACATTCCTCCATGCACTGCCCATCTGCTCTTTGAGAAGAGGATATGTAAGCTGGTAGTAAAAGGCTTAAGGTGGCTGCCTTTGTGAAAAATGGAGAAAAGCATCGTAGGTAGAGGGGGGAGTATGTGCAAAGGCCCTGTGGGCAGGGAGCTCTGAACGTTGGAGGAGCAGGCAGACCAGTGTAGCTGAACCAGGAGCAAGTGCAGTTGGAGAGAGAAGTGATATACAGCAGATGCTCAATAATATCCGACGAAGGAATGAATGAGTCTGTAAGTCAATGGCGTTGCTGGAGGGTCTCTATAGCGCCACTGCGTCCCAATACCTGTATCCTGGGCATTCTGGGGGCTGTCCCCTCTCCTGTCAGAGACCCTCTTCCAAGCTCCCCTGCTCCCTGATGGTCTGAGGGCAGCGGGAGCTCTGGCCTTCGCAATGGGCTGACCCTGCGCGCCCACCCTTCCCTCTGGCGTGGCTTCCCCGGGTACACCTCGTAGCTTATGCAACCTGAACATGTCACTCACCAGCCTCTCTGGCCTCGCGCAGCTGTGGATCAGGAGCCATGTTCCTACCTCTCCTTTCTGTCCCTGGATGCCACCAGCAAAGGCTGGCCTCCCCTGGCCCGCCCAGACCTCTCAGGGAGTAACGAGGCCGGGGCCAGTGCTAAGCTCAGATGTCAAATAGAGTGACCAGGGCTTCCCCACACGCAGAGCGCGCCTCGAGCGTTTCCCTCTACAAGGTCGGCCTGTGTGTAACACTTCATTAAATTGCTCAAACGCTGAGCCGTGTCTTTAACCGATGCCTTTAATGCCCTTCTCTGCAGACTTAATAGAGGAGCATTAGCATACCTGTCAAGTTCCCCATTTAAACTTCCAGGCAAGTGAAGTTTAAAGTGCCTCCTTCAGCCCACAGTGGATTTAGCTTCGAACTCTGGTTGAAGGGAAAAGAGCAGAGGGGGACCCTGGGTGGGTCTGTGCAATGAAGCAAGAATGTTCTGGAGATTGCAGCCTCTTCCAAGATCCCCATCTGCCTCCAGGACGTGTGCCTGGGTTACAAACAGTGGGAGGTACAAGAAACCTTTCCTGGGCACAGGTGCAGAGCGAATAGAGCCCCGGGAGGTTGACTGGCCTCTGCCTCTGCCCCCCCTCCCCCCCCGCCTCCCCAAAAGGGTGTTGCCCGGAGAAGGGCATTGAGACACTGGGTGGACATGGGACCGAGGCAAAGAGCGGTGGGTGTGGAGGAGACTCCTGGTCGCACGGCCAGTACAGAGCATGTCAGGTGCGCCCCGAAGCTCCCCTTTCCCGAGTGGCCTGGATGGTGCGGTGGCCAGCCCTGTGCTCAGGCATGTGGACAGCTGCAGCTCGGCTCCCTGCCCTGCGGGGGAAGGGAAGGGGCAGGAGCCATGAGGAAACAGCAGGCGAGGCCCAGAGGGAAGGCCAGCAAGGCCTTGCCAGCCTCGGAATGGAGCTCCTGGGAAAGAGACTAAAACAGCAAACACGTAACAAGACGCGTCCATTGCCCTAGGACACAGGAGGGCTTGTGAGAATATGCTGATGGGAAGGCTCCCCTCCGCTGTGAGGAGAGGGGAGTGTCCATCTTGGACACATGAGATCGTGGATGGAATAGAGCCGGCACTGGGCCTCAGCAAACCCCACCTGAGAAATGGGTTCAGCTGTAGGTGGGAGGTCAGCTCTCACGGAAATGGAGTGAAAGGGCTTGAATACTGGCTCAGCGAGAAGCATTGGGGGGAGTCGGGAGACGGGATAACGAATGCACCTCCCTCATCAAACCGCTGATCGTTAATTACCCCCCAGATATCTCATGATGCGCTACCCAGGCAAAATGAAATTGCTTGAACTTCCCCACCAAGTTCTAGTTTTAAACAAATTACTTGTGTCAAAACTACTTACCGCACTGAGTAATTTTTAGATATTTATTGGAATTCATAACATGCTTTAATTAGTGCCAGCTAATAAAATCCTCTTGTAATTAAGTGCACATATATCCCTTATTGTTATCTATTTAAAATTTTTGCTTATGGTATTTTTAAACATGATCTAATGCCTGACTTCCAGAATGTATGCGTGTGAACGCAGGTATGTGCCTTTGTGTGCACATGCCCCAATGTCACTCTGCAACGCGACACCCTCATCATTAAGGTCCCACTTAATTATTAATGCTGCCATCACGGAGAAGGGGAGGAGTCCCTCCTCCACACACGGGAACTTGAGCCCTGGAGCAGACTGGTGCTCTCCTCCCGGCCCCAGGGGGCAGACCCGCAGCAGGACTGCCTGATGCCCTTAGGGAGTGAGCGGGTGTGTGGGGAGCCTGCTGGGCTCCCTGACACGCTCCTGAGAGGCTCCGAGCAGCCAGGATGGTGGCAGTGACAGTTCACTCTCAGCTGAGACACCTGTCACTTGGAGATCAGCATTTTAACTACCCCTTGCCCCTCCAAAAAAATAAAAAAAAGGACACCTTAATTTAGCGTCTGATTGGCTTGAGAGCTGTCAGAGTGACAGCCCGTCTGTGTGAAAGGGGCCTGGGCTGTTCCCAGGCTGGCTTTGTGTGCGTTATGCATCCGCTTGCTCCAGAAATGGCAAGGCCTAGGCCGCTGCGTGAGCCTGCCTCCACTCTTCCAGCTCGGCCTCTCTCTGCTGGCCACGAGGCAGCCTCAGACCTGACTATCCAGATCTCCAGCTGGGAGCTGGAACCAGGGCTCGTCCTCCCTGCTCCCCTCCTCCCTTGCACCCTCTCCCACAGCCCCGTGTGGGCATACTCGGTGGGTGTTTCGGGGTGTAGGTGGGCCCATCAGCACAGGGCATGCTCAACAGGCTGCCATCACGTTGTCTGTTTGAGAGAGAGACACAGATGACTGGGGACACTGGGTGCCTCCAGGGTTACCTGGTGCCACAGAAATTCTAAGGCTTAATCCGACCTCCACTGAGACTCTGTGGTCTTGACCTTAGTTCTTTTTCTCAGGAAATGAGTTTGGTGACTTATGTTATGATGACAACAACATCACCTGAGAAACGACTCTGCTCCGGAGGGCTGCTTGGTTTCTTAGTCTTTGTAAATTCATGCTCATTTGGGGCAAACATAGAACATGTCCCAGGCCCCTTATGGCCTCATAGATTCCAATGCGCCTTCCACACCTGCCAGAGCAGCCGCACGTGCTGACATCTGTCTCCAGGGCGCCCTCACTGGGACCTGGTCAGAGCTCACTGTGTTTGTAAAGCCGGCTTTAAAGTTTTTCTGAGTGTGTATATCAATGTATATATTTGCTTTTTCAAAGTACACATGTCCTCCTCTAAGCCATCTGCACACACCCCTCTGCTATGGCTATGTCTATACCCTTGGCCCTGTATGGCTCACTGTGAGCTGCAGACATGGGGGGCGGGGGAGGGGGGGTAGCACATTGGCTATTGAGACTCTTGTAGCTGGTCCTACTGGGATGAGCTGTGATTATAAGACAGCCACAGACTTTGTGTGAAATAAAGAATGTAAAACATTTCAGCAACTATATGTTGATTACATATTGAAAGGAGAATCTTTTGATTATTAATTTAAATAAAATATATTAATGTCCCTCCTCATTACTTTTATAATGTGGCCACTAGAATATGCAGAGCCACGTACAGGCATTCACTATACTTCCACTGGGCAGCGCTGCCTTAGAGGGCTGTGGTAGCTCCAGGCACCCTGGCAGTGGAGGTGGATAGTGAGGAGAGTGCCGGGCCTGACCTGCGCTTGGCCTTGCTCTGCCACTCCCTGGCTGGGTGGCTTGGGCATATTTCTTTACTTCACCAGGCCTCAACTTTTGAATTTTAAAAGAAGGTTGACCGAACAAGGTAACCTATGAGATGTTCCAGTTGTAACTTTCTGCAGTTGTACAGAATGCAGTTGCCATCTCCCCCAGATACCCCAAAGGAGTATCTCTAGGCTGACATTGGTGATGAGCCATCACGGCAGGAGAGACCGAGGAGGGATAGAATGAGCCCTGGCGTTTCTGATTGGCTCAATCTCCTGACACTTCCCTTTTTAGTCATCCTAGAAGTTACACTCAAGCTCCCCCAGTGAACTCTGACCTCTCCACCTCAGTTCTCCCATTCCACTCTGCCAGGCTGCACAGCACCTGGAGGGGTGGGGGGCACCTGTTCCATCCTTTACCCCAGGGGTGATCTGTCACTGATCAGCACAATGGTTCTAATCGCTCCCCAGGTGGATGCCGGAGAGCAATGAGCCGAATAGAAAAATCCCTTTATTATTGCCATTTCCCTTTTATATACCCATCAAGCTTTCATATTTAATCTCCTATATCACAATAGCCGATCATTTTTAACATTTGACATTGATAGAGTACTCAGTGCTATTATTCTGACATACTATAAAACATTACACCCATTTGCAATAGAAAAGGCCAGGAATCAATACCCAGCCCCATTTTCCACAGGGGCCGTAAATCATGAAGCACCTAACAAATTGGTTTAAGTAGAAGAAACTTCAGAACCAATGAGTGGCCTGACCAGTCCCCACCCCCTGTTAGAGCTGACAGGGACCTGGATGCCTGTGGGCTGGCTGGGGGGCGGGGGAACTGGGAGAGCTGGTGGGGAGCCAGGCAGCCACAAGGCAACCAGGGTTCTCCAGGGGTAAGAATTTGCTATCTCACTGGGCTCCAGAGACCCTCATGGGGAACAAGCGCATCTTTATTCTTCTCTTGTCTGGTACAGCCCATGCTTTCCAGCAAGTGGCCCCATAGTGGGAAGCTGGCTACTTCCTACTGCCTGGCCCGTCTTTGCACAGGCTCCAAGACTCATTGTACAAATTACTGCTCTATTCTGTCAGTTAGCCTGTTCATTGGAATGTCAGATGTTAAACTGAAGAAACTGAATTGATGGGCTATTTAATCAGATTGACTTTAGGATACATTAACTGATCAGGTCCACTCAAAATGACCAAAGCCAGGAGTTAAAGAAAGTCATAAATTTCAGCATTGCTTAAAATATCTAGGTTGGACTACATACCCAGTCATTATCCTTGTATATGAAATGAATAACATTTCCAAAATCCATAAGTTTATTTTTAAATATTTTATATGCTTTTAATTGATTTTTAGAGAGAAGGGAAAAGGATAGGGAGATAGAAACATCAATGCGAGAGGAACATCACCGATTGGCAGACTCCCACACAGCCCCCTTGGGGGATCGATCCCATAAACCAGGAATCTAACCAGTGACCCCCTGGTTCCTGGTTTGTCACTCAATGGCTGAACCATAATGCTGAACAATAGTCACAAAATTTCCATTATTTTTCATTCTTTGGTCATCATCTGGAACCAGCCTAGGTGGTGCTGATTTTGTTGAACTATCATCGAAAACTTCAATAGCCCCATTGCTTAGTTGGTACCCCAGGCCCTGGTCTAACTGAGGGCAGCTACGGGGATGCTAGAGGGTCTGACAGCATGAAGCCCTACTCGGGAGAAGAGAAGGAGGCAGCAGCGTGTTTGATTATTTTATTTTAGGACTGGGTTTCCTACAGACATCTGGTAGGTGAGTGTAAATGTTTCTCTGATTCCCCTGCAGTAGGTATGCTCCCGGAGAGTCACACAGAAAAATCTCATCTTTTAAAGAACAAATTCATGTTTTCCGTTAACTTACATTATAATTTTAGAGACGATTTGCCTGCAGTGGGTGATTCTCTACATGATCTGTCTTAGCCTTTGATGGCCCTCCACGAACTAAGAACTTTTGTAACAGGGGCTCTTGGGTAAAAGTGATCTGTGAGTTGTCCCAGCCACCCTGTTCTGCGCATGTGATGGGCTATGTGGGAAGTCACTGGATGCAGACTCGCAGGGCTCCTTTGGAGGAGTGGCAGCGTGCACAAAGCACCCGATTCTGAGCCAGTACTCTGACCTGGCCATTTCCCAATTGGGTGATTGCAGGGCAGATGAGATCTATGGCCTCTTTAGCTCTTTCATTTGTAAAGTGGGAGTAATAATTCCCTATTTCTTTTATAAGATCCATAATGAAGAAATGGAATAATGCAAGTAAAAGCATTTACTACCATTATTTTTATTATTGATAATGCAATAACAATAATAAAATATGATGAGAGAAGAAACAAAGATAAACAAAGATATGCCAATGGGAGTAAAGTTCCATTTACTCAGAACTAACTTAATGGAAAGCACAAAAAAGTCAAATATAGGTTTGTTAATATTATACCCTGAGAATTTAGAATTAGAAACACAATCAGATACAACCAAATTATAGAAGACTTCTAAATCCTAAAAAGAGTTTGATTTTTTTTATACATTGCTTTTTCCTTGAGCACATTTATGTGTGTGTGTATGTGTGTGCATATATATATATATATATATATATATATATATATATATTGCTTTTAGAGAGAGAGAGAGAGGAAGGGAAAGGGATAGAGAGTCAGAAACATTGATGAGAGAGGAACATAGATCAGCTGTCTCCTGTACAACCCCTACTGAGGACTGAGCACACAACCTGGGCATGTGCCCTGACCGGGAATCCAGCCAATGACCTCTTGATTCGTGGGTAGAATTTCAACCACTGAGCCACATAAGCTGGACTGGATATATTTTAATGAATGCATTTACTCAGGCAGTAGATATTTATTGAATGTCTATTCAATGTTCCATCCTGAATATATAATGAAAACAGGTCAGACATGTGCCCAGTGGATTGTCTATATAGGAGGTTCTCAAGCCTTCTGGTGCATAAGAATCCTTTACAAGGCCCTGCCCTAAACTTTCAACACCAGAGTTTCTCATGAAAGACGTTGGGTGACTGTATCTTGACCAATTTTGCAGGTCATTCCGACATGTGGGCCCACTGGCCTATGTGGTAACACACTATTGGCTAGAAGACACCATTATCAGGATCCATCCATCCCCCAAACCTACAGTTTTCAGGTGGGGGAGTTATGTTGAAATTCCAGATTTCTGGTTTTCCTAAAATTGGGACACAACTAGAGACTGATGTGTTCAGCTGGTGTGTGACCACTGCAGGGACGCGGAAATGGGCCAAGTCCTTTGTTCTTAGCCTATAATTCTGCTGCTGACTCGCTCCACAATAACCTGGTTTATTTGGCACCATGGACAGCAGGCCTCCTGACTGTGGGCCCAGAGGACTACCCTGAAATCTCATTGTCTCTTTTATCATCAAGCACAGGATGGTTCTCTCTGGACTAAGCTTCTGTTTAGAGTTGGAGTTAGGGGAGAGGAAGCAGGGAGGAAAGGGAAGGAGGTGTAAGTTAGCTCCCTAGCGACTTAGGCATATTGGCCTCAGACCTAAAGCAACACTCCAAACACTGCTCCCTCCTGGGGTACCCACAGGGGAACTGTCCCGGAGCAGGCTTCCCCCAGTCATCTCATGTGAGCCTCTCAGCAACCCAGGAAGGACCAAGGGTACACGTCATAGTTTCCATTTCATGAATGAAAAAGCTGAAGTTCGGAGCAAGCAGTTATCCCCTGAAATCCAACCAGCACAAGATGCTTGAGGGCAAAGACAACATTGGTTTGATCACCTTTGTAGCCCTTGGCATATTTCTAGGAGCACAGCAGACCCTTCAGAAATTCACACTTGTTAGTTAAATAAATGAATAAACAGTCCTGACCGGTTTGGCTCAGTGGATAGAGCGTCGGCCTGCGGACTCAAGGATCCCAGGCTCGATTCCAGACAAGGGCATGTACCTTGGTTGCAGGCACATCCCCAGTGGGAGGTGTGCAAGAGGCAGCTGATCAATGTTTCTCTCTCATCGGTGTTTCTGACTCCCTGTCCCTCTCCTTCTTCTCTGTAAAAAAAAAAAAAAAAAAAAAATATATATATATATATATATATATATATATATATATATATATATATATATATAAAATGAATAAACATAAAACGATCAGTCAGAGAGGAATCAGTATTAGACCCTCGACTAAGTCCAGAGGTTCATGACCCCTCAGCTCTCTAGCTTCACCAAGGGCAACTGACTGAGCCCCAGCCCTCTACTGAGGTCTTGTTAGTCTCAGCGATTGTGTTGTTTCAAAGGTTGCAACAGCCCTTTGAGTCACTCATCATAGGCCCTAAATGACCCTTTTGAAGCTTGTTTCTACCTTTTGCCCAAGCCTCAGTGAGGTTTAGCATGTGGACTTTCATTTTGCCTGTGGTTCACCTTCTCTGGATGGAGAGCCAGCTTTGGCTTGTACCTGCTCCTGCTGATTTTGCAATATCAGATTTCAGCTGCATGAAAATGCATCTTATTGCCATGGCACTGCTCAGCATCTCTGACGAAAGCTGACTTGAATGAGAGGAGTGTGGAGGTGAGGCAGGGCAGAGCTTCCCCAATGAAAAGGTCTTCGAAGAAAAGGGCCACGGGCCTGTCAGAAGTTACCTGCTCTTCCCCTGCTGCAGGCCTTCTCCACGCAGCCAGGTGAGGACCCACAGACAGCCACCCCTGCCAGGAGCTTCACCCTGTACTCAAGGCCATTTCTGGAGCCTAAGTCCCGTTTTCTCTTGCTTACCCTCACTGGGTTTGGAGAACCTGCCCTTCATGTGAGCCCAGGATGCTAGGATACACAGCAAGCCAACCTGTGGAGTCCCTTTCCTGAGAGTGCTGAGAGGAAAGAGGAGAATCCCAGCCTCTGGGATTGGGCGAGGAGTTGGCCTGCTCTGAGCGCAGGTGCGGGGGGAGGCCCTGTGTACTGTTGGGCATACCTGGCTTTCTGTGACGGAGTCCATCTCTAGCAGGGAGTTAGAAGGGAGGAGAAGGCACAGGAGCCCAAGCCTTGACCTGGTGAATGAGGAGGATAGATAAGTAACAGCCATGGCATGGTGCAGACCCAACCATGAAGAAGCTGAGGCCCAGGATGTACTAAGTCCTCTGTTCTTCAGACCCATGAGGGCACCCCAACCTGCCCTCTGTGCCTCCCTCCACTCAGCCTGGGTGGCCAGGACTCAGGCTGCCTTCTGGGAAGTCAGAAGTGACCCTTTGATATCTGATCTCCCATCTGCTGGGCTAAGCATGTGGAAGAGACAGCTGGCACAGCCCCTCCCCGGGGGCTGCAATTAGGGGATATTTAATCCTGTCACCTGGTTCATTTGCAGTGATGGATTCGGACTGGAGTGCTGAGTGGTACCAAGAGGATATTGGATTACCAGGGCCATCCCCTTCACCCCTCAAAGACAGCTGGCCCACCCCTGCCCTGCACCTGTCTTTCCTGGCCCCAGTGCATTCAGAGCAAGCAGTTGCTGTCAGCCCCTTTGCCCCCCATCCCCAGGAAATTTTACCTGACACCTCCTGCAGGTATGAAAACATGGCTGAGATTTTTAGCCTATGCGATCACTCTGCCCAGTTATTTTGGAGGTTATGAGGTACAGATTCCTGAACTTGAAGAAACAGACATGAATTACTACCATTTCATTTTCACATTCCGGACTCCCAATGTTGGAAAACGTTAAACTGGCTGTTTAATGTAGGAAGTCTTTTTCTGAATCATGATGCTGGTCTAACTTACCTAATTTATCCTTCTTCACACAGATCAAGTACGGAGGAAGGAGATAAGACTGAGATCCTAAGATCTGGATTTTTATCAAGACATTGCCCCTTAGATGTTCTCTAAGATGCCTTCTTAATGAAGCATTCTACATCTATGGGGAAAAGTTGAGCAAAGTTGTTAGGTGAAGGGTTTAAGCTGATGAATGGAAACCAATAGCATGGATTTACAAAGCAGGTAATTATTAGGAACTACTTCTCTGTAGAAGAGGCGCTGATGCATTTGGGTTGATTCTGAAATAGCCTTCATGATTTTCAGTGACTCGTGTGAGATAAAGAGTTTTGAATGGTCTTCCTTCCACTCATTGGCCTGGATGTCTAAGGAGCCCTCCACTTTCTGGGCTATTCCAGTTTGGAATATCTCAGAGTCTTGAGGATGGTGGATAATCTGTCCACATGACAAGTTTCAGGAGAGCTGGAGAGTTCAGGGCCATGTGGGAAGTTTTGCCACTCCAAGACCTGCTCAGCAGCTCTACCTCCAACACAGGCTGAATGCTCGGCCTTCCGCCAGGGATGCCCCCATTTCCCTGCTTCCAGTGGCTCAGTGGCTGCCCATGGCACTCAGAATAAACTCAATGTGTTCCTACGGGTTATTAGGCCCATGTGGTCTGGCCTTCGTGGTCTTTTATCTGATTCCTTCTGATGCTTTTACTCCCAGGCGTAGGCCTGTGTGTGTGTGTGTGTGTGTGTGCACGCGCGCACGTAAAAATGCATCTTGGAGTCTCCAATTATGTTCCTGCCTCAGCCTTTGCACTGGCCATTCTCACGGCCTAGAATAGCTTTTTCTTCGTTCTTTCCATGGTTGGCTCCTCCTTATGCTTCAGGTCTTCGCTCAAATCGCGCATCTGGCCCCTCTCTAGGACTTCACTGCTTATATTCTTAATAGTATTTGTTAATTTATATAAAATTAACTTGCTGACTTTCTTTCTTTTCTAACTCAAATGTAATTTCCATGAAATTAATAAAGTTTTTTTTTCCTGTTATTTGCAGCTCTACTCCCAGCACTTAGAAGAAAAACTAGCATGTCATATTGGGACAATAAACATTTGTTGCCCTGACCAGTTTGGCTCAGTGGATAGAGCGTTGGCCTGTGGACTGAAAGGTCCCAGGTTCGATTCCAGTCAAGGGCATGTACCTTGGTTGTGGGCACATCCCCAGTGGGAGGTGTGCAGGAGGCAGCTGATCAATGTTTCTCTCTCATCAATGTTTCTGACTCTCTATCCCTCTCCCTTCCTCTCTGTAAAAAATCAATAAAAATAAAAAAACATTCATTGAAGCAATGAAAAGAGAATGGGTACTGTGTAATGAGCTCTGAGGCCATCTCTGGATATCGCTTGGGGAGGTAGCCTGAAGCTAGGCAGTCAGTCCCCTGATGGTCCCACCACACGGTCCCCCCAGCAGCAGGGCCTGTGCTTCCCACTGCCACCTTTGAGAGGGATAAACAGTTGTCCCCATGGCTCTGCGTCATACTCAAATGAACTGCTCCAAAGACGATCAAAGTGATTGAACAAAGAATCTGTAATTGCATGAGCTCTTGTCAAGCAGGCCCAATCCTGCGAGTGAGCTCTTGAGACCTGCAAAATCGCTGCCTCCAAAGGCTTGACATGAAAGCAGAGAAAGAAGCTCTTGAGGAGAGAGAGGAAGCATCCCAAGTCCCTCACCTCTGGAACCACAGAAATGCATGTGTGTGTATAGACATGTATGTCAATAAAAAGACAATGCATCCTCCATAAGCACTGTTGCTCTCAGAGCTCTCAGATACCCTTGCAAACTGCCAGTGGTCTACTCACCCCTCCCGTTGGTAAAGTGGCAGACTCTGAGAACTTTGTTTATATCACCATTAGCTCCCTATTCAACTCCGTGTTTCTCCCCAAAGCCCCCCCTGATTAACTTCTTCTGCCTGTTACTGTTCTTCTGAAATCTATCAAAGCCTGTGTCACAGTCTAAAATACCACTGCGTTTAGGTAATTGGACAAATCATCGCAAGGCATTTTCATATGCATGTGTTTTGCTTCTCCGTTTCATTGTAAGTTCCTCCGGGGCAAAATCTATACTTCATTTTTCATTGTAATTCTCCCCACAAGATTCTTAGGAAAGAATACTTGTCGGTGTGTTTATTGTCTGAACACATTTCATGGGCTGGGAACCCTTGGGTGCTGATTTTCTCTCATTCGTTAATTTATTTAACGAATTTACTGAGACCTGTTACTGTCGCAGGCACTTTGCTAAGTGCTGGGGACTCAGTGTTGAAGCTCACAGTCTGGGGCAGAGATAGAAACACACACATGACTATAATACAATGTGGTAAGTGCTATAATATAGGCACTGTATGCCCAGAGTGCTGTAGGAACTCAGGAGGGAGCTTATGAAATAATTTCAGTTAATGTTCTGATTTCTAAATGTGACTGTTTAAATAACACCTTTCCTTTGTAATGTGAGTGCTTTCTGCTTTTCAGGGCATTTCCCACATCTATTCTCTAATTCAATACTTTTAGTCATCCTATTAATAAGTGTTCAGTCCACAAACTCACCCTTACACAGAGTAGGTGTTCCAGAGAGATCTACTGAGAGATAAAACAGGCGACTGGAGCATGGATGCTATTATCTCTACTTTACAATTAGGCAAACCGAATGCTATAGAGTGACGCGCCCACGGTCATAAACATATACCAAGTAGTCGGTATTCTAGGAAATACATATACCTACAATGTGAGGGTCACTGTCCACCATTAGACAGCAAATAAAAAAAAGTGTAAGAGCTGTTCCTCCCCCATGGAGTCTCACTGGTGACGCATAATGACAGCCATGAATAGCTATGATGATATCAGGCAGCTCAGGACAAGGCTCCAGGTCCAGAGGTCATTACCAAATGAATGGCGTCGACCAGGAGGGTCACAGGCCGCAGGAGAAGCCGCTAGAGATTACAGAGCTCCAGGAAGGACTGAGAGGGAAATGGGGATTGAGCTGTACCTTAAAGGATAAATTAATGATAAGAGAAAAGGGAGAAAACATACAAAGGAATAAAGCCCAGTGACTCCTGAAGTCTGCTCTGACCCAGCCAGGAGACAGCTGTCACCAGAGCCACACCCATCGCTGCCTCATCACTTCTTCTCAGTCCATGTGCCCCGGACACCCTGCCCATACTGCTCTGAACCTCCCACCCCCACCTGCCAGCGAACTCCCACCATTTACTTCCTCCCAACCTTTCCCCTACCACCCATTCAGACCTACTGCATTGTATAAAGTCCCATATGCTCAATTTTATCACCAATGTTCTATCTTCTGGCTCCAATAAAAACCCAGATGCCCCAGAGGTAATGATCTCCTCTGCAGGTCTCTCAATGGGAGGATCGTATTCCTCACTCTTATCATCTAGGCAAGGTAAGGCCTTTCTGCTACGTCCCCATTTCTGTTTCCAGATCTTATTCTCCTTTTCATGGGGAAATGACTAATTCTAATTTGAGCTCATAGCATCTGCTTAGACCCCTTCCTGCCTTTCTACATTGTTGTTACCTATCAACCTACAAGTCACTTCATTAGAAATGGGATGCAAAGGATAACTTCTCTGCCTAGGAATGCAGTAATTATCTTTTGTGTTTGTCTTCCCAATTCACGGTCGGTCGCCGCGTTCTCTGACTGTGCCTGGCGGAGGAGTGTGGTCCAGAAACTGTGTTTATACCACGTGGCTCTGACCCCTTGTCTGTAGGTGGGAGGAACAATGTAGACTCATGACCCCACAGGTCCATTCTGACCCTCTCCCCGAGGAGTTGGTAAAGGAGACAAAGAGACTAGTTTCAGTGCAAGCTGCTTCCTTGAATAGAAGAACAGTGAAATGGTGAGCTGGGCTGTCAGGAAACTACAGCAAGGAAAGCCCATCTGAAAGGAGGCAGAGGTGAGGCAGACGTCTGGAATGAACCCTTTTGTGGGCATCTGACGCCCTCCAGTCCACCCTCTGGCTCTGCTGCTCCTTCTCACATCCTTGAGATGTCACGAGCCCTTGAAATAATGTCAACCAAAGCACTTTAGCTTCCAATGTTTTTTTGTTTTTGATGCCCACAACCAAAACAACGCTGCTAACAAACAGAATTAGTGGTCAATTAGTGAGGGTAGTTGTCACTGAGTTTCAAAATTTGCAAAGATGAAAATGACCCAGCTACAACAGTGGCACCGCTGGCTGTGTATTATACAACAGGAAGCTTGGTTGTTAAGAAAGAAGCATGTGATATGATTTTGGCAACATGGTAAATCATACAGCCTGAACACCTTCCCACTACACGTGTCTATAAATGCTTGAGAGTTAAACAGAAAAAAAAATTTTTTTGTACCAAAGGGAAGGAAGGCCTACTCTTGCACAAATTTTGTGCATCAGGCCTCTAGTGGACTATAATATCAAGTAAAATTGTTGAAAGTTAAAATGTTCAAACTTTTCTGTTTTGCTCAGGAAAAGGGTAGAAATATTGATTAACTTTAGATTTTTTCAAGTCAACAGAGGTGTTAAAAATTTAAAGCAAATCATACTCATAAAAATAGAAATGTAATGCATAAAATAAGGAAATTAGAAAGAAGTACAATCAATCACAGAAAGCAGGGAAGTCTGGGGAAGAACAAAACAATGAAACATACAATTAATTTCAAATATCAATAAGCACAACTCTTCTACATCTAATTGCTGTCCATGTCGCAAGTAAACAAGGCTTATATGGTCACTGCTGTCAAGGCACATAAACATAGGGACATTAACACGGCCCTCATCTTCACTAACAATCAGAGAAAGCAAACTTAAAAAGCAGAGGCCGCTTGAAACCTATTTGATTTACAAAATAAGTGCTGGTACGCGATGAAGGAACTCACGTATGCCCAGGGAAGTGCAGACTGGAAATCCTGGGCACTGTGCCTCCTAAAGCAGAGCATGAGCAGCCGTCTAATCCTTGCTCTCTGGCTGGGAAAGGGTAATAGAGTCCAGCCTGGGCTTCCCGAGGTCAGCAGTGGGAAACAACATATTCTGGACCTTGAACAAGAGGCAGGAAGGACTGCCGCATCACCCTGGCTTTCTGCACTGAGGCGATTTCTGGGCAGCGGGGAAGGGAACCCCACCAGCCTGGGTCTCACTGAGTTGAGAAGTTAGATGTGAGAGTCCAGTAAGACGCAGGTGGCATGAACATGTGAAGCAGAGCACCAGAGGAGGGAGCTTGTAGATAAGGAGCTCCAGAAAGAGCCCAGGAATTCTCTGGAGCTGTCGGCCAAAAACCACACTCCACATGCACAGGACCAGACAGCCACTGGGGAAGGAACAGTTACCGGGAACTTTAAGCCAAGAACAACTTACAGAGCTCACTCAGGGCTGGGAGTCCTGAGTTCCCACTAGGGTCTGCCCCCCCACAAAAAAAATAATCCCCGAGAAGGTCGAACGGATTCACAAGTAACTTGTTTATCAAAATAAAGGACAATGTTGTGGAATCTCAGAGGAAGATGGAAGCGTAGGTGTGTGGGAAGAGATCAACCAAAGACCTTGTCTACATATATGCATAACCTATGGACACAGGCAGAAGGGTGGTGAAGGCCTGGGGTGTGGGGTGGGCGTGGGCTAGAAGAAGGGGGGGCATATGTAATATTTTCAACAACAAAGATTAAAACAATAAAAATAAAAGAGCTTATTTCCCTTTTCAAAAAATGGTGCCACCATTTATAACACAATGTCTCAATTCCTACTTGAGGTTCCAGATTTTGCTATAAAAAAAAAATCTGGTTACTACTTTATCAATGTATATTTTTATGATTCTTGGTAATAATAATTCAAATGGAAAATAAAATATACATGCTAAAAACAAAGGAACGATGTTTTAAAAAGGAATACAACAAAATTTAGCACCCAACAATGCAAAACTTACCATTTCCAGTATCTAAGTAAAAATTAGTAGAAGACATGTGAGGAGCATGACAATGTGACCCACAGACAGAGGGAGAAAATGAGTGAGGAGAAACAGACCCAGAAGAAAACTGACAACAAATGGAAACATGTTTGCATAAAGGAATGTAGTTGGCTGGAAATCATAAATATGGGGGTAAATATAAAATGGTTTACTCAATTTATTTCAAAGCATACTAATTATTTGCAGAAAACTAATAGTATATTTTAGGAATTATAACACAAAATTAAAATATGTGATAAAAGCATAAAGAATAAAAGGGAAAAAAGTGAGGTTCTTACTTACACATGCTCAGTGGCTTACGATTCTTACTCATATGTGAAATAGTAGAATGCTACTACTGTAGGCAGATCATGATAAGTGAAAGATATATGTTGTAAACCACAATGCAACCATTAAAAACAAAAAGAAGAAATATAGCTAGTACTCCACAGCAGGAGATAAAATGGAGCCATAAAAGTACTCAATCAAAAATAAACATTTGTTAAAGGCCCAAGTAGTGGTAGAAATAACAAAGAACAGACGGAACTTGAAAATAACTAGCAACCTGGTAAATCCAACTCAACCATATGATCAATATACATATTTAAGGTGAATGGTTTAAACACTCCAATTAAAATTCTAAGATTGGATTAAAAAGCATGATCCAATTGTAACTGGTTATGAGAAACCCAATTAATTATAAGATGCAGGTAAGTTAATATTCAAAAATTATATATATATATTATATTATATATATATATTGTATATTATATTAAAAATTATATATTATATATATTAAAAATTATATATTATATATATGGTGAAAACAATTTGATGAAAGGTGGAATGTCTATATTAATATCAGACAAACTAGACCTCAGAACCCAAAATATTACAGGGAATAAAGAGAGACAGTTCATGATGAAGGAGTCAGTTTATGAAGTGGACAATGATTCTATCTATACACCTAATAACACATTTCAAAATATTGAAGCAAAAATCAATATAACTGAACAAAGAGAGAAATTCATGATTGTTGTCAAAGACTTAAACTACTCTTTCCATAATTAATAGAAAAAAAATAGACATAAAATCAGTAAAGATAGATTTCCTGGGCAACATTATTAATCAGCATGTACATGGGATGTCCATCAAAATGCACCACAGAAATAATAAAAATAAATAACTTAAGATAGTTAAAATAATAAGAAATATATTCCTGGACAATGATAAAATTAAAATAGAAATCAATAACAAAAAATCTGAGAAATCCCCAAATATTAGGAAATGAAACAATATACTTCAAAATATCTTAAGGCGGAAATCACAAGAAAATTAATAAAACAATTTGTATTTAATAAGAATAAAAATGGAACTGTGGAATGCAGATAAAACAAGTGTTTAGAAGAAAATATATAACTTTAAATGTTTATATTAATGATAAGAAAAACCTCAAATGTATTATCTAATTTTTCAGTTTAAGAAGCCAAAAACAGAAGATAAAATTAAACAAGGTAAACAGAAGGAAGTTACTAATAATTATAAAAACAAGAATAAATAAAATTTGAATCAAAAAACAATGAACTCAAAAGACGCTTTGGAAATATTAAATGTATAAACCTCTAGCCAGACCTAATCAAGAACAGAAGAGATATATGTACTAATCTTTGTAAAACTTTATATAATAATAATTTTTAAAACATTAAAAAAATTTTTTCTAAAGTAAAAAAAAAAAAAAATTAAACTGCATGTTTATATTAAAAACCTGGTAGTAATATTTCAATATCATCTTTTTCTCAAAAAAGAGCATGTAAAATAAAAGAAAATGCAACAAAGTTAAGTGGTAAGTACTTAGGTTAAATAATATCTAAAAGGTATGTTAAAGATACAGAAAATAGAAAAGATATGTTACCATATCTTTTAAATGTTATTTAATCTAGGTCATTACCTATTTGTATACATCTCTTCATTTTATATCATATATGAATCTTAAAATATGTATGTTTATCAAGTTATAAAATAAGTTAAATGCATTGATACTTGCTTTTAAAAATAATTCTGTTAATCTATTTAACCAAGTATGGAACTATCACTAAGTTTATAAATTAAGATTGTCAACTTTTAAGATTTGCTATAAATTGGGTGCACCTTCACGTGAAGATTTTCTTAAAGATCATTTCCAACAATCTTAAAAAAAAATAAAAATAAAAATAAAAATAAAAAATAAATAAAATAAATAAATAAAATAAAAGAACAGAGGAAAGATCCAAATAAAAATAGGACAAATGAACGAGGAAATACATGCAGAGCCAACAGTCCTTAAAAAGATAATAAAGGGCCCCTCGAGACTAGCTCAGTTGGTTGAGTATTGTCATGTGGACCGAAGGCTTGCTTGTTTGATTCCCAGTCAGAGCACATTCCTGGGTTGCAGGTTCCATCTCCAGTCCAGGATCATGAGGAAGGCAGTCTCTCTCTCTCTCTCTCTCCTCTCTCTCTCTCTCTCTCTCTCTCTCAGCATGTCCTCCAGTGAAAAAAATTTTAAAAAAGGAAATAAAATTTAAAATACAAAGATAATAAAGGAGCCCTAGCCAATTTGACTCCGTGGATAGACTGTCAGCCTGCGGACTCAAAGATCCTGGTTTTGATTCTGGTCAAGGGCACATGACCAGGTTGCAGGATCGATCCCCAGTAGGGGGCGTGCAGGAGGCAGTCAGTCAATGATTCTCTCTCATCATGGATGGTTCCATATCTCTCTCTCTTCCTCTCTGAAATCAATAAAACTATATTTAAAATAAAAAAGATAATAAAGGAATATTGAAACTATATCATGCCAATACATTTGAAAACAGAAGAAATCAACACATTCATGAAAGACAAACTTTTACTCAAGAAAAAAAAAACATAAATGAATAGTTCTGTATTTACTAAGACAGTCAGATTTATATTTATGAAACTCCCAAGAAGAAAACCCCAGGCCCAAATCATTTCATTGCTAAATTCAACTAAACATTTCAGGGGGGAAAACAACAATTCTACACAAACTCTTCCAGAAAATGAAAAAAGAAAACACCTCTCAAAGGCCTTTGTGAGTCAGCATTTTCCCTGATACCAAAAGCAGACAAAGACATTACAAGAAAAGAAAACAACAGTTCATATCCTTCATGAACATGGATATAAATACCCCTCAATAAAATATTAGCAAATTGATCCAGCAACAGATAAAAAAGGATAATACACCATCTGGTTTGAGGAGTTTTTCTCTGGAAGAAAAAAGGAAAAATATTCTTGAAATGTTTTAAAAGGTAACATTCATTAAATTGAGAAAAGTAAATAAATTTGTTTGATTAATTTTTAAAAAAAAGGTAATACACCTGATCAAGTGGGGTTTATCCCAGGATACAATATTGGTACAGCATTCACAAACTAATTAATGTGGCTTGCTATTCAACAGATTAAAAAGAAAAACATTTCATTATGTTTACATATAGAAATTACTTGACAAAATTCAACATCCATTATGATAAAAACTCTCAGCAAACTCGGGACAAGAGGGAAGGTGCTCAAACTGATGTAAGGAAGCTGTGACAAACCTACAGAGCAAAGATGATGGAAAGGACAAGGAAGTCTGCTCTCAGCACTCGGATTAAACATGGGACAGGAGTCTTCCTCAGTGCACTAAAGCAAGAAAAAGGAAATAAAGCATACTGATTAGAAGGAAAGAAGTGAAATTCTCAGACAACATGATTGCATATATAGAAAATCCTAAGGATTCTATTTAAAAAAGCAATTAGAATTAATAAGTGGCATTAAGTTTGCTAGATATACAAGTTTGTAAAAAATCAGTTGTAATCTATATCCTAACAATGAATAATTAGGAGGTCAAACTTATAAGTGGAGTATCATATAGAATAGTAACACAGAACATAAAATCATAAGGAGTAAATCGAATATATTTGTATGACATATATATGTGATTTTATGACATATATATGATTTTTATGCTGAAAACTACAAAACATTGATGAAAAGAATCAAGAAGACTTGGATAAATGGAGAGATACTGTGTTTATGGATTATTGTTAACATATCAGTTCTTCCAAAATTGATCTATTGGTTCAATGGCATCCCAATCAAAACCACCACAACCACTGCTTCCTCCTCCTCCACTTCCTCCTCCTCCTGCTTCTCCTTCTTCTCCTCCTTCTCCTCCTTCTTATTTTTTTTAGAGTTCAACAAGTTGATTCTGAAGTTGAACTAGACAAGCATAGAGCCTAGTATGGTAACTAGTTCCCAAGACGGCACCCATGGTCCTGGTGTTTAGGTTAGTCTGTGTGACCAGTAGATTGTGGCAGAAAATAGTATGTCCCTTCTGAGAGTAGCTTAGAAATGGACACTGTGTCACTTTCTGCTCCATTCCTCTCTCTCTCTCTCTCTCTCTCTCTCTCCCCCACCCCCCTTTCTCCACTTACTACTCACTGTGGGGGAAGCCCGCTGCTCTATGTGAGCAGAGGACATTTTTAGAGAGCTCCATGTTGTAGGACCCTGAAGACTCGGGCCAGCTCTACACAAGTGGCTTGGTAATGAACCTTCTACTCAGCCAGGCCCTCAGTGATTGTAGGTCCTGCTAGAATTTTAACCACAAGCATATGAGAGATCTTTATTCAGAAAAACCCAGCCATACTGTACAGAATTCCTAACTTACAGAAATCGTGAGATTATAGATGTTGGTTGTTTTAAGCCTCTAAGTTTTTTGTAAATTGTTATGCAGCCATGGATAAATAATATACTTAGAGTAACCAAAACAATTTTGAGAAAGAACAAATAATCATTATAGGACTTACTATAAAGAGCTACAATAATCAAGACCATGTGGTATTGGCCACAGGAGAGACATATAGATCAGTGAATCAGGTTGGACAGTACAGAAATAGACCTATAACTGTACGGTGGGCTGATTTTGACAAAGTGCCAACACCATTTATGAAACAAGGATAGTTTTTCAACAAATGGTACTGAAATGATTGGATGATTATATGCAAAACAAAAACAAATCTCAAAAAGCCTTAACCTATCCCTCAGACCATATACAAAAATTAAGTTGAAATGTAGTCTATTCTTAAATGTAAAACCTAAACTATAAAAGAAAACAAACAAACATTTTTGTGACCGTAGGGTAGATAAATATTTCTTAGAGCGCAAAATATAAATTCTAAATAAAAATTGATAAATTAGACTTCATCAAAATCAAAGATTTTTGCTCTTAGATGGATATTAAATTAGATGAAATTAAAAGCACATTGACTGATGGAAAGTTCTGGTAAACAGAATATATAACAATTTGCTATAGTTCAATTATAAGAAACTAAATAAATCAGTAACAAATTAGAGAATATTTAAACAGACATCACACTAAAGAAGAGATATGGATGGCAAACAAACACCTGAAAATATGCTCAATATTAGGGAAAAGCAATTCAAAACCACAAAGATATAATTATTTGTTAGAATGGATAAAGTTTAAAAAAGTAAAATATGACAATATCAAGTGTTGTTGAGGCCGTGGAGTAACTGGATCTCTCATACATTAGTGGGAGAAATGCAAAATGGTATAGCCACTTTGGAAAACCATTTGCATTTTTATATTAAGTTAAACATACACTTACCATATAAGCTGGCAATACCATTCCTAGATATTTACTCAAGTAAATTGGAATTCACATACACATTTATACTTGAATATTTATAGCAGCTTTATTTATAATAACTTAAATCCAGGAACAATGTAAATGGCCAGCAACGGGTCAATGCACAAATTGTGGTATATCCATGCAATGCAATATTCTTCAGTGGTGACAAGGAAATATTCACACATATATCAACACAGAAGAATTTCAAGGAATCATGCTAAGTGAAAAAGGCAACCTCTCAAAAAGGTGCATACTCTATGATTTTATGTGTATATTTAATATATTTTTATTGATTTCAGAAAGGAAAGGAGAGGGATAGAGAAATAGAACCTCAATGATGAGAGAGAATCATTGATTGGCTGCCTCCGATATGCCCCATACTGGGGATTGAGCCTGCAACTCGGGCATATGCCCTGCCTGGGAATCAAACCATGACCTCCTGGTTCATAGGTCAACTCTCAACCACTGAGCCACATTGGCCAAACCAGATTATGTTTATAAAATATTCTGGAAAAGGTAAAATTCAAGGGACAGAAGGAAAACAGATCAGTGGTTGTCAGGGACTAGGGGTAAATGAAGAAAGTCAACCACAAATAAGAATAAGGAAATTTTTAGAGTGATTGAAACATTCTGTATTTTGATTGATGGTGTTACATGGCTGTATAAATTAGAAAAATGCATAGACTGGGTACAAAAAATGTGTCAATTTTGCTGTGTATGACAACCTCAGTAAACATGATTTTTAATAAGTGTGAAATATAGTGTGAGCAGTGGAAATCCATACCTTTAAATGCTTATACTAGCAAAGGAGAAAGGTCTCAAATGAATTCCTTCTGTTTCTAGCTAAAGGAATAAAGAGGAGTGGGAGACAAGCAAATTAAACCCCTAGTGGGGAGAAGGAAGGAAATATTAAAGATAAGAGTAGAAATCAACGAAATAGGAAATGAATAAATAACTGAAAAAAGTCAATGAAACAAAAAACTGGTTCTTTTAAAAGATCAATGCAATTGACAAACCTTTAGCTAGATCAATTAGAAAAAAACAAGAAGACACAAACCACCAATAATAGGAATGAAAGAAAGAACAACACTATAGATCTTATAGATATTGAAAAAAATAAGAGAAAATAGAAATGAGTTTATGCTACTGAATGACTTAGATAGATAGAAAATTATTTAAAAGACAAATTATCAATTAACCCAAGATGAAATAGAAAATCTGAAGTGTCATTTATTTTAAAAAATTGAATTTGCAATTAAAAGCTTTCCCACAAAGAATAACTCCAAGCTCATTGATTTCACAGGTAGATTTGAATAAATATTTAAGGGAGAAATAATTAAACCAATACCACAAGACACTTTCAGAAAATATAAGAGGAAACACTTTCTAACTAATTTTACATGGCAGAATAATATTGATACAGAAAACCAGGCAAAACCTTCAAAAAAAGAAAAGAAAATGACAGACCATATTCCTCCAAAAACAAAGATGCAAGAATCACCAACAAAATATTAGCACATTGAATAGATAAAAAGATAATGAATCATGAATGCAAAATTGGTTTATCATTTGAAAATTAATAAATGCAAGTCACCAAAATATCAGATTACATGAGAAAAAAATAATCGTTTTAACAGATGCAGGAAAATGCATTTGCTGAAATTCAACAGCCATTTATGAAAAATTAATAACTCAGAGCATACTAAAAATAGAAAACTTTCTCAACCGCCAAAAAGTCACCTATGAAAACCTACAGCTAACACGATGCTTAATGGTGAAAAATGGAGAACTTCTCCTCTTATATTAGGAATGAAATAAAAAAAAAAAAGTCACAACTGCCACTTCTGTTTAACATTGTACTTGCTGAGTGTCTCAGCCACTGCACTAAGGCACACAGAAGCAAACAAATGAATGGCATCCAGGATGTCTGCTTGCAGCCAAACAGAAATAACAGTAACTGCTTTCACTCTCCACCTGAAACAACCAAAAAACTTACAAAATATGTGAAACATCAGTTTGCAAGACACTGGACATTAGACAACAAACAAGAGTGATGTTCATGAGCAAAACAAGCAGCATGGGCCCTGCAGTTGCACTCTCTTACTGCTTGAGAATTTCCAAGAAAGAACAGGAAGTCCAGGGAGAGGCCAGAAGTCAGAGATGGAGCTGATAATCTGAACAGACCAGAGTAACTAGAGGTGCAAGATAAGACATTGAAGGGGAGAGAGCTGATACCACTTTTTAATTCACTCATAGGATAAATAGGCAGCAAGTAAGAATGTAAAAAATCTGACCTAATTGACAGTTATCAAACACTTTGCCTCGAAACAGCAAAATACAAATTCTTTAGAAGTGCACAGAGATGGTTCACAAGATAGACCATATTCTAAGCCATGAAAGTCCTCAAAATTTGAAAGAATTCAAAACATACAAAATATGTTTCCTGTCCAAATAATTCTTATAGTAGAAAACAACAGAAATAGATCTGAAAAGTCTCCAAATATTTACTAGTAGAAACCAAATTAGATTCTCCTAAATAACCCCCGGTCAAATACAAAATTAAAAGAATAATTAGAAAGTATTCTTAACTGAAGGAAAATGAAAACACATCATACAAAATTTATGGGATATAGATAATATCCCATAATGCTAACATGCCTATATTAGAAAACAAGAAAATTTCCAATCAATGATCCAAATTCCACCTTAAAAAACTAGAAACATTTCCTCAAAAAATTAAACATGGATCTCCCTTTTGACCTTGTGATCCCACTTCTGGGAATATATCCTAAGAAACCAGAAACGCCAGTCAGAAAGGACATATGCATCCCTATGTTCATAGCAGCACAATTTACCATAGCAAAAATTTGGAAACAGCCTAAGTGCCCATCAGCAGATGAATGGATTAGAAAACTGTGGTAT
>PVJC01025142.1:0-24953 GCA_004026665.1 Murina feae | reverse complement strand
TTATCACAGATATTCATGAGTTGCGTTTTCATTTTCATTCAGTTCAAAATACTTATTTGATGATGGAATATAATTCAGTGTTATCAGGGAAATGTATTATCAAGACATGATAAGACATGGAAGAACTTGGAAGCAAGGGCAGGCAAAAAGAAAGGCAAGAGAGACATCAATTGTGTCCTCCAAATATCAGAAATCTGTGCTTTGATTATGCATCTTCCTATGTAAAAGAAGCCAATCTGAAAAGTACATACATATCGTATAATTACAACTGTATGAACTATTGGAAAAAGCAAAGCTGTGAAAATGGCAAGGTTAGTGGTCTCTGGGGTTGGATGAATTGATGGAACACAGGATTTTTAGGGCAATGAAAGCACTCTGTATGATACCATAATGATGAATAAATGTCATTCATTATACATTGGTCCAAACCCATCTAATCTAATAAAAGAGTAATATGCAAATTAATCATCACTGAGACACCTAAGCCACGCCCACCAGCCAATCAGAGCGACTGCATGCAAATTAACCCAGCCAAGATGGCAGCTGGCAGCCACAGAGCTAGAATAAACAGGAGGCTTCTATTTGGAGGAAACTCTGCCACGGCTGGCTGGGCCTCTGCTAAAGGCAACATAGTTTCAATTATAGAAGCCTTGGAGCTGAAGCAAACAGGAGGCTTCCTTGCCTGCCTAGGCCTCCACTCAAAGCAACAAAGTTTCAATTATAGACGCTAAATAAACCCCAGAAACCTGATTCCAGCCAGCCTTGCTGGAATGTTGGGTCAATGGGAGTTGTGGGCAGCCTGAAAACGGCCCTCAGCCTCTCACTCAGGCTAGCCAGGTATCTCAGTAGTGACCTGAACCTTGAAGGGACTGTGGGCAGCCTGCAAATAACCCTCAGCCCCTCACCCAGGCTGGCCAGGCACCCCAGTAGGGACCCGAATCCTGAAGGGGATGTGAGTAGCCTGAAAACGGCCCTCAACCCCTCAGTCAGGCTGGCCACACCCCCATAGGGTAAGGGTTCCCACTGGGGGGCTTGGCCAGCCTGCAAACAGCCATCAGCCCCTCGCCCAGGCTAGCCGGGCACACCAGCAAGTGGACATCCCCCGAGGGGTCCCAGACTGTGAGAGGGCACATGCCAGACTAAGGAACCCCCCCCCCCCCAAGTGCACAAATTTTTGTGCACCGGGCCCCTAGTAGATTATATAACATCAAGAGTGAACTGTAAGGCAAATTATTATTTTGGGCGATTATGTTGTTTTATTGTAGGTTTATCAATTATAAAAAAATGATGGGGATGTTGATAATGGGGTTGAGACATAGAGTATATGGGAAATCTCTGTCTTCCTCTCAGTTTTTCTTAGAATACTTTTTAAATTTGCCTTTTGATTTCTTGTTTTACTTATGTTTGGGGGTATGTGAGGTATTTTTGGTGTCAAATTTTGATCAGAGCTATATTTTGTAAGATTTGAATTTTAATAATTTATATTGATACTTACTTTATTGCCTAGAGTATGACTTAATTTAATAATTAGTTGAATTGAAGTGTAAAAAAAGAATGCATATTCACTTTGTTGGATATTCTGTAAGAGTCATTGAGTTTCAGGTGCTTGGTAATAATTGTTTTATTCTGGTAAGACACATATAACATAAAACATGCCTTTTTAACCATTTTTCAAATGTTCAGTTTAGTGGCATTAATTACATTCAGGATTATGTAGTCATTATCCCTCTCTGTTTCTAAATTTGTTTCATTACCTAAAACAGGAACTCTGTACTTATTAAATAATAACTTCCCATTTCTCGCTGCTATAGCTCTCCCCCTTTAATATATATCAAAGACTTTGTCTGTTATATTTTAAGTGGAAGCATGCAATATTTGTCATTTTCTTTTTGGCTTATTTCACTTAGTGTAATGTTTTTAATGTTCATTTATGTGGTAGCAGGTATCATAACCTCTTTTTATGGCTAAATAGTACTCCACTATACATGCATAGCCCTATTTTGCCTATCCATTTATTTGTTGATAAATATCTGAGTGTATTTCACTTCTTGCTATTATGAATAATGTTGCAATGGCTATTGCTTTATAAGTATTAAAAATCTACCACCTTGCTAAGTTTTTCATTTTCTCCTGTGTTCTTTTTCTGCCTTTTGGATTAAATATTTGCCATGATTACATTTGTTTTGTCTATAAGTATGCTTCTTTGGTTGTATTGAGTGGTTGCTTTATGGTTATACTCTATATTGTTAACATATCACAGTGTACAAAGTGAAATTGTATTGCTTCATGTGTAATTTGAGAACCTTAAAACCTCATACATCCAATTACCCTTCTCCTAAATTTTGTTCTATTGTCGTATCTTTATTTTTATGAACAGAATAAACTCCACAATTATTATTCCTTCAAACTTGTCATTATCTTGTAGAGATAAGTTGCATGAAAAGTTGTTTAATATTTACCCATAAAATTGCCATTTCCAAGCTCTTTATTCCTTTATATAAATACAGATTTTTATCAGGTATCATTTTTTTCAACCTTAAGGGCTTCCTTTAATATTTTTTGTAAAACCAAGTTGGCAGTGATGAATTGTTTCAGCTTCACATCTGTGAAAGTGTTTTTTTTTTCACCTTTTACATAGGCATATTTTTACTGGATATATAGAATTCTAGGCTGACAGTTATTTTTTTCTACTTTAATGATGTTGCTGTATTGTCCTCTGACTTTCAGTGTTTTAGAAAACAAACTACATTTGTTTGTACATAGCGTGTCTTCTTTTTCTCTTTACCGGGGACTTTAAGCAGTTTGGTTTTATGATTGACTTTTTGTGTCATTTTCTTCATGTTTCTTGAGATTGCATTTAATTGAGATTCTTGTTATCTGCAGGTTTGGTTTGCATCAAATTAGTAAAATATTTGGTTCTTAGTTTTAAAAGTTGTTTTTTTCTCTCCTTGCTTTCTCCTTCAGGAAATTCAATTATACATATTTTATTAATTTTACATTATTCTACAACTTAGTGATACTCTTGTCATTATTTTTGCAGTCTTTTCCTATATTAATGCATAAATAGGAAGAACAACAAGTTGATGTTGCTTGATCTTCAGTTCCATTAATATTTCTTTAGTAATATCTCAGTTGCTCTCGGTCCCATCCAGTGTATTTTTCATCTCCACAATTTCAATTTGAGTTAAGTGCTTAAAATGTCTTCCAGGTGTATGCTTACTTACAGTGTTTGATCTTTGAACTGTTTTGAACATGTAGAATATAATTAGCTGTTTAAATCTTCTTGTCTGCTAATTGTTTTTTAAAAATCTATCATTTGTGTCCCTTTGGGTTGTTTTAATTGAATAATCTTTTTCTCATTATGCATTATAGATCCTATTTCTTTAGATGCCTTGTAATTTTTCTTTGATTCCAGATACTATTAATATTACCTTGTTATGTACTGCTTATTTTTTAATATTCTTATAAATATTGGAATTTTTTTCTGGGATGCAGTCAAGTTACTTGTAGTTTGATTTGAGGAGGGAGAATATAGTTTTTAAGATTTTTATAGTGCAACCAGAGCAGCTGCTAGTCTAGGGCTATTTAATCTCCATTACTAACCCTTCTAGTAAGTACTCTGTTGCTGCCATGTGAATTATGAGGGCAGTCTTTTTTTTTTTTTTTTTGTAATTTATTGATTTTGAAAGAGAGAGGTAGGGAGGGGGAGAGAGACATCAATTTGTTGTTCTTCCTCTTTATGCATTCATTGATTGCTCTTTGTATGTGTCCTGACTCAGAATTGAACCTGCAGCCTTGGTGCATTCAGTATGTGTTCTAACCAGTTGAGCTACCCAGTCAGGGCCAAGTCAATAACTCTTAGCTGTTGGGAAGAGGAACTGGTTCAGGCTCTTGTGAGCTTCAGGAAGTTTCCTAATCCTTTCAGGTGCTTAGCATACACCTTTAATTTCTTAAAGCACAAGGGTTAATTTTGTTAGATCCAGCCTGTGGAGGCCATCAAGTAAGTGCTTTGTTTCACGATTCAACCTCAGAGCACAATATTTCGGGTTTTTTTATCTTTTAGGGTTCTCGGGTCAATAATTTTTATCTTGTTAATCTTTGGCTTCAAAAAACAAAACTAAAAACCCCAATAAATACATAAAAAGAATTTGCAGTATGCTTTTTACTAAATGCATATCACTTCTTCGCCATCATAAGTCATGTAACTTGAACCATACTAAGTAGAAGTCTCTCTGTATTTGTTTACATATGTCCTTTGATAGGTGTAGCTTTTATTATTTATAATTCAGCACCTGACAGTTTCTGATCCATACGTATATAGAAAATATTCAATGATTTTAGCATTGCCAAAAGATATTATGCAGACAGACTTTCCCTTGTGTCATCAATGAAAAATAGAAGTCTAATGATTTTATTTCTTGTAATATCTTCAGTAGTCCTGATTTGGATGTTATGCTATTAGCAGTGAATAGATTTCTGAACAGCCATTTGTGCTTAATGCATAAATAGGAAGAACAAAGAGGGATTGAAAGTGGTGTACTGGATAAAATAAGTATTTTGTCAGGGTGCATGTTATAGATATTCTTGAATATGATCATTTTCAAAGTATGGTCCTCAGACCAGTAGCATCAGCATTACCTATGAACTCATCTTTTGTGATGATAATAATCTTAGGAAATATTTAACATTGTACCCAAATCTTATGTTTCTTTAGCTTATAACGAAGGTGATTAGAGCAAAATTATTGACTAAATCGTTGGATCCACCCCTTGCTGGTGTGATTCAATTGGTTGGGTGTTGTCCCATGTACTGATAGGCCACCAGTTCAATTCCTGGTTAGGGGCACATGTCCAGGTTTCGGGTTTGGTCCCTGTAGGCAACCAATCCATGTTTCTCTCTCACATTGATGCCCCCCCCCCCTCAAAATAAATAAAAAAAATAAAAAAATATATATACACACACCCATATACACACACACACACTAGAGTCCCGGTGTACAAAAATTTGTGCACTTTGGGGGAGGTTCCTCAGCCCAGCCTGTGCCCCCTTGTAGTCTGAGACTCCTCGGGGGATGTCCACTTGCTAGCGTGCCTGGCCAGCCTGGGTGAGGGGCTGAGGGCTATTTGCAGGCTGCCCACAGTCCATTCAAGGTTCAGGTCACTACTGAGGTACCTGGCCAGCCTGGGTGAGAGGCTGAGGGCCGTTTTCAGGCTGCCCACAGCTCTCATTGACCCAACATTCCAGCAAGGCTGGCTGGAATCAGGTTTCTGGGGTTTATTTAGCTTCTATAATTGAAACTTTGTTACCTTGAGCAGAGGCCTAGGCAGGTTGCAAAGCTTCCTGTTTGCTTCAGCTTCGTTGCTTCTATAATTGAAACATTGTTGCTGTGAGCAGAGGCTCAGCCAGCCTACACAGGCAGTTGCAACGGAAGCCTCCTGTTTTCTCTAGCTCTGTGGCCGCTGGCCTCCATCTTGGCTGAGTTAATTTGCATACAGCCGCTCTGATTGGCTGGGAGTGTGGCTTGGCTGGTGGGCATGGCTTAGGTATCTCAGAGTGATGGTCAATTTGCATATTACTCTTTTATTATATTGGAGGAGGATATAGTAAAAAAAATTTAAAGTTGATGTTTACAAAAATAAATGATAGGGTCCACTGAAAAATAAAAAATTGTAGGTATTACACAGGATAGTTATCTGCCTCTAATTTGATAATACCTTGCTTCTTTCAATTGTCTTGCCAAAGGATTGAACTGTTTTAAAACTTAATGATAGTCTCATTAGAATTAAGTTCTCTGTTTTTCATTCTTTGGAAGAAAACAATTTATAATATGAAAATTCCTTAGTATATGGTATAATCACAAATAGAGTTTTATGATCTATTTATTTCATAGTAGCTTTTACATTTTTAAATGAGAGATTTCAGCTACATGAAAATGCTGACATTAAGCTCTTTTTATAAAGCTCTTCAGATAGTTATTTGATCATTTAAATTTTGCAAGGTGTTCTAGTATAAGATTTAGAACCATTCTTATTGGGAGGCCTATATAAAATGGCACGATTTTTGTATTTATTATCACTATAGCCACAATGTTTATCAAAATTTGACAGAGTTTTAGTATTTAACACATAGGAGTAGTACTTTGAAGGGAAGAGTACTTTAACTTTTAAATTTAGCTTTAATATTTCTGCTCTTAAAAAATGTAAGACCCGCCTTAGCTGGTGTTGCTCAATTGGTTGGGCCTTGTATCATGCCCCAGAGGGTTGTGAATCCCTGGTAGGGTGTGTGTAGTAGGCAGCCTGTTAATGTTATGCTCTGGCATTGATGTTTCTCTCTCTCCTGCTCCCCTCTTCTCTTTCTAAAAATAATTAGAAAAATCTTAAAAAAAAACAAACACAAAACAAAAATAAAGACCCCAGAATAAAAGACAAATTTGAATTTTATAATCATTTTAAATGTGTGAATTCTGTGAAGAGAAAGGGATAGACTTCACTATAATTTATTACAAAGCTATGGTTATGTGTCATTACTTATATAAAATAGTCTTTGTTCAGCTTCTTATGGCACTAGGAGAATTGTATAGTTCCATTGATTGGTTCCATGCAATGGAAATCTGACCTTTAGCACATGTTTGAGAAATTACCAGCACAGCACTATCAGCCAGCTAGACAGTTTTCCCCTTGTTATTTGACAGGCCTTTAGTGGTTAGGAACATGTCAAGGAAATTTTAAACTGTTTTTCATCATATCAAAAGCTTTCTAAAATATTAAGAACACTGTGAAAAATATCGACAAAATGAGATAGATTATTTTCCCCAAATCATGGATTACAGTTTAGGTAATTTTTAAATGTTTACTTACTTTAAAAAAAACGACTAAGAAAATCCTGATTGTTGCATTAATAATACTTTGCTTTGTTATTGAAAATATTTTTGCCTATGAAATTGTCATGAAGGGTTGACATATGTTATTTTCTGCTTTGGTCATATTTTTCCTTCTGTAGGTTAAACATTGCAGGTATCATTTGTTTTCTTATTTAATTGTAAGTTGTTTTTTAAATAAAGAATTTTTTTATAGAGGTTAAATGTATCACAGACAAGTTATCCTATCTGGAACTCCTAGCTAAGGCAGGATGCTGCACGAATGAATTTCTGTTAAAATAAAGCCTGTTCTCTGAAGGACAGCATTTTTTAGAGGCTGTAAGAGGTCCAGCTGTGTAGTTGTGGGAATCGTTATGAACACTAAGCTCTGTTTTCTTCAACTTCGTTGATTGAGTGTACAGGAAGGGAGAGAAGGGGAGTGCCTTAATGTTTGAGAATGAAGTGATGAATTGATAGTAGTAGTAGTTGTGAGAACTGGATCTTTTCCTGCAGGTGCTGCTGTTCCATAGGGCATTCCAATTGCTTTCCATTGTGTCAGATGCAGGATTTCTAAAAATAGTTTAATGAAAGTTTAAAGAATATAACCTTATATATTTCTATTTTATGGTTTTGGAAAAAAATTATATATTGCATAGGTTTATATACTAAATTAGTTCTTTTAAATGAAGGATAAGATTTGTAGTAATTGGTATGCATTTAGCATTAATCAATTTACATATTAAACTTAGTAATTGTACATTTATATTTACATTTAAACAATAATAGCACTATTGTCATTTCATTAATTTTTGGTGTATGAAAATGCTAATTGTGTTACTTAGTGAACTTATTTATTACTGGTGCATTATGTCAATAACAAACTGGGTGCCTAGTTAAATTAATGATTCATTTGGTTATATTTTTTAAAAATTTTGCATGTTTAAAATAAATTCTTGTTTTGAAACATTTTGCAAAAGTGCTAACAGGCTGTATAGTAACAACCAAAATTAGTAAATAAATACATGTAGACTGATGGGCCAGAGAACATGACAGTATGTAAATACATCTAAAATATGCACACTTTCTAGTATAATCTTGGATAATTACTTCTTACATGAAATTTTAAAAGGTTAAATCATAAAGCTATAGAATTCTCTTCTACTAAAAAGATATGGAAACCTTACTTATTATTTACTATCTTTCCTGGTTACAAATTAGAAATTCAAAATACTTTGTAAATATATTCACATTGAATTTCTATACCCAAGTACCTATAAATTTTGTGGACAAAATTCAGTAATTACCTTTAAAAACTGGAGATGGAAATTACTTGCTTGTCTTTAAATTTGCTTGTTTGCTTCTGATTCAGCATGAGATAATCCTGGTCCAAACATATGTTTTATAAAAGCCTGGTCACATTTCTGTGGAAAACAATCTTGCTTTGTCAATGTTCTTATGTAGGAGGCAAGTGATTGTCTCATTATAGCTACAGAGTTTCAAAATTAAGGATTGAGAGTACTAGTCAGTATACCTTAACCAAAGATTTTTTTATTCTTAATCCCCAGATGATTTTAAACAAATTTATCTCTGACTTTTCAATTCATAAGAAACAAAACTGAGACAGGTTTGCGTGAATGTGTGTGTGTTTACATGTTTATGAATTGATTTTAGAGAGAGGTCTGGAGAGAGAGAGACTGAGAGAAAAAGAAACATCAATATGAGAAAGAAACAATTGGCCGCCTTTCTACAACCTGTGTGTGCGCACTGACCGGGAAGTAAACCTGCCATGTTTTGGTGAACAGGACAATGCTCCAACCAATTGAGCCACATTGGCAGGGCAGTATTATTATTTTAATATTTGTTAATTTACTCATATTTAGTTTGAATTCATTGATGACTTATTTGTTGAGTGGCTTTTCATATGCTTATTGGCTATTTGGATATATACTCTTTTTGTTGAGATGTCAGATCAAATCTTACACCCATTTAAAAATTTGGATTATCTTTCCTTTTCAATTAATAGAAGGTGCAGGGTCTTTATATGTTCTGCATATGAGTCTGAGTGTGGCAAGGGAGGCACCTAGAGTGCAGTTTTATTATGGCATCGACTCCACTGTAGGGTTGAGTTTCTCTGTTCCTGGATTGCATTTCCCCAAAGCATTCCTGTGGTTCACTCTCTAATTCAGGACTCTATTAAAATGTTGCCTCATTTTAGGCCATCATATCTAAAATAGCACCCTAGTCCATGGAAAGGAAAAAAAACTGGGTTAGTAATACTTACGTTACTACAAAATAGACTTTAAAACCAAGGCTGTAGTAAGAGACGAAGATCACTACATAATGATAAAGGGAGCAATCCAAGAGGATATAACTTGTAAACATTAATGCACTCAATATAGGCATACCTGAATATGTAAAGCAAATCTTGATAGACGTAAAGGGAGAGATTGGCAGTAATACTGTTATATTAGGGGATTTTAACACCCCATTAACATCAGTGGATATATCTTCCTGACAGAAAATCAACAAGGAGATGGTGGCATTAAATGACACACTAGATCAAATAAATTTAATTGATATTTTCAGAGCATTTCACCCCAAAGCATTAGAGTGTATATTCTTTTCCAGTGCCCATGGGACATGTTATAGAATAGATCACATGTTAGGACACAAAACAAGTCTCAATAAATTTAGGAAAATAAAATCATATTCAGCATCTCCTCTGACCATAATGTTACAAAACTTGAAAAGTTAATCACAAGAAGAAAACTGAAAACACACAAAGACATAGGGTTAAATAACATGTTACTAAACAGTGAATGGGTTAACAATGAGATCAAGCAAGAAATCAAAAGATACTTTGAAACAAATGAAAGTGAGAACACAGCAAACCAAAATCTGTGGGGACACAGGGAAAGCAGTCCTAAGAAAGAACTTCATAGTATTACAATTCTATCTCAAGAAACAAGAAAAGCTGAAATAAACAATTAAACTTTACATGTAAAGGAACTTGAAAAAGAACAACAAAAAACAATGAGTAGAAAGAAGGAAATAAGACCAGAGCAGAAATAATAAATGAAATAGAGTTTTAAAAAGCAATACAAAAAAAGATCAATGAAACCAAGAGTTGCTTCTTTGAAAAGATCATCAAAATTGACAGACCTTTAACCAGACCCATTGTAAATAATAGGACCCAAAAGAATAAAATCAGAAATGAAAGAGAAGTAACAACTGACACCAAAGAAATACGAAGGACTGTAAGAAAATATTGTGAACAACTATATGCCAACAAATTGGTCAGTCGGAATGAAATGGATCAATCCTAGAAACATGGAGTGTTCAAAAACCAAATCAGGAATAATCAGAGAATCTGAATAGACAGATTACAAATAGTAAAATTGAAGCAATAATAAAAAAATTCCCAACAAACAAAAGCATTGGATCACATTCAAAGAAGAAGTAACACCTATCCTTCTCAAACTATTCCCAAAAAAGCAAGAGGAGGGGAAAGAAGAAGTTCACTTTATGAGGCCAGAATTACCCTAATTCCAAAACCAGATAAAGGCATGACAAAGAAAAGTATAGGCTAATATCCCTGATATAGATTCTAAAATCTTCAACAAAGTATTAACAAAACAGATCCAGTAATACATTAAAAAGACGATACACTATGATTTAGTGGGGTTTATTCTGGGAATGCAAGTTTGGTATAATATCCACAAAACAATAAACATGATACACTACATAAACAAAGTGAATAATAAAAACCACATGGTCATATCAATAGATGCAGAAAAAGCATTTTATAAAATCCAGTATCCATTTATGATCAAACTTTCAGCAAAAGTGTGAATACAGAGAACATATTCAATGTAATAAATGCAATACATGACAAGCCCACAGTCAGCATCATACTCAGTGGGCAAAAACTACAAGTGTTCCCCTTAAGATCATGAACAAAACACGGGTTGTGCACATTCACCACTCTTATTCAACATGGCACTGGAAGTCGTAGCCAATTGGAAAGGAAAAAGTAAAACTGTCATCATTTGCCGATGACATGATACTCTTTGTAAAGAACCCTAAAGATTCTACCAAAATACTAGAAGTGATCAATGAATTCAGTAAATTAGCTGGATACAAAATAAATATCCAGAAATTAGTTGCATTTTTATACACCAGCTAGGGGCCCAGTGCATGAATTTCATGCACTGAATAGGGTCCCTCACGGCTGCCGGCCATATACTTCCTCCCTTCCCCTAGCTGCCAGCCGGGGCCTTCCTCTCTTCTCCTGGACAACTCCTGGTCGAGGGGATAATTTGCATGTTATATTTTTATTATATAGGATAGGATAATGAATTATCAGAAAGGGAAACAAAACAAAAAGAACCCACAATCCCATTCACAGTAGCAATCTACAGATTCAGCATGATTCCTGTCTATGATACCAATGGCATATTTTACAGAAGTAGAACAAATACTCCAAATATTTACATGGAACCATGAAAGGCCCTGAATAGCATCTGTAATCTTGAGAGCATAAAAAAAGGGAGAGGCAACCTGTTGATGTGTATCTCTCACATTGATGTTTCTCTTTATCTCTTATCTACCTCCCTCTCTCCCTCCCTCCCTTCCTCCCTCCTTCCCTTCCTTCCTTCTACTCTCTCTAAAAATCAGTGGAAAAAATATCCTCCAGTGAGGTTTAATAACAACAAGAACCAGCATGGTACTTACAATTTCACTCATTAGAATTGAATGAACAAATTGAACTAACAAGCAAAATAGAGGCAGACTCAGAGAGCAGCAGGCAGACAGCTCTGTTTGGGGTAGGGGTGGAAGGGTTGAGCAAAAAAAGAATTAAAAAAAAGAAAAAACCGCATGGACACATGCTGATTGGAGGGGCTGGAGGGGGTGGAAATAAAGAGGGTATGGGGGGATAAATGGTTATGGAAAAAACAATAAAATTATATTAACCAAGAAAAAATATATATAGAGATAATATACCAAAAATATAAAAATAGAATAAATTAGCACCCCAGTCTTCTGTCATTCTATTATCCTAGACAACTCTGATTTTCTTCAAAGTACTTACTACCAGTTGACATGTATTTTTATGTATGAGTTTTGTAATGTTTGGTTTATTGCCTTCCAAAAACAAATATGCTTTATGAGTTGTTGGGGCTTTCTTTTTGTCCTCTGCTGTCTACCCAGAGTAGTGTGTTGCATGTGACAAGTTCTCAATAAATATTTGTTAAATATTAATAAAACTGTGTAAGGAATTTGAGAGGAACAAATATACAAAAAAAGAGATATGAGTTTTATTTTAGACATGCTTGAATATATATATGGAGTAGTACAGATAAGAGACTGAACTAAGTCTGGGATCAGCAAACATTTTATGTAAAGAATCTAATTAGTAAACATCTTATGTTTCGTGGGCACTATGGACTATGCCACAGTTGCTCAACTCTGATATCAGAAGGAGAAAGCATCATGGACAATGCATAAATTAATGAGGGTGGCTGTGTTTCATTAAGAGTTTATATACAAAAACAGATGACTGGCTTGTGGGCTATATTTTGCTGACTCCTGGACTAGGTAATGGAAAACTATAAATGTGAGACTTAGAAGTTTGATCTTAATTCTGGAGTCATGATAGCTTACATGAATAAAATGGGAAGATGAAAGTGTTCTAAGAAAATTAGTCTGTCAGTAGTAGGTAAGTAGAAGGTAAGCTGGGGAGTGATTGGAGGCAGAGAGAATAGTTTGAAACATTTAGGCTTACTTACATAGGGCTTACTAAATGTGAGGCACTGTATTGAATTATATATGTTAATTTATTTAATCCTCACAAAAACCATATAACCCCTTTATACTGATAAGTAAAGTGAAGTGTAGAAAAGTTATATAATTTCCCAAGTTCACACAACTATTAAGTGTGGAATAGTATTTAAATGTTTACAGCCCCTTTTCAGTGCTGTTTTACTGTATAAGTAAGGTAAGTAAGAACTGAGCTTGGATATTGGTAGTAAAAAGTACAGGACAGTAATGAAGAATGTGAATGAAGTAGGGCTTGATTATGAAGACCCGACTGAAATGTAAGTAAAAAAGAATGATTAAGGGGGAAAACAAAATACTCTTTTTGGTACATAAGGAATGTGAGAAAGAGAGAGCTCATTAGGGGAAGATGATGTGTTTTGTACATTGAGATGAAGATGAAACACTATTACGTGGAGCTGTATCATTGAGAATAAACAACGAAAGTTGGATGAGAATGTTATTACCTCAACATACTTTTTAAAATATATTTTTATTGATTTCAGAGAGGAAGGGAGAGGGAGTGAAAGATAGAAACATCCATGATGAGAGAGAATCATTGATTGGCTGTCTCTTGCACATCCCCAACTGGGGATTGAGCCCACAATCTGGGCATGTTCCTTGACCAAGAATCAAATGGTGACCTCCTGGTTCATAGGTTGATGCTCAACCACTGAGCCACACCAGGGGCTACCTTAACATATTTTGAGTGCCTGTTTCACTTAAGATTTTTGAGAAGTGACAAAGAGTATAGTTTAAGCAATATAACAGTATGATTTCTCTGAATTTAGAGAATTTGGGAACATTAAGGCCTTGGATAGGAATACACCTAAGTAGGGATAGGAAATGAGACCATTAAGTAGCAGGTGTGGAACCAACAGACTCCAGGGGTTATGAAAACCTGAAAGGGGATACTTTTAAAGTAGGAAAATGACTGTTACAAGTATTTGTCCCAGAATTTGAAAATAAAGTTTTAAACCTGAGTATTTATTTTTTTAAACACGTTTTTATTGATTTGAGAGAGAAAGAGGATGGGAGAGAGAAACTTCATTCAGTTGCCTCTCATACTCACCTGACTGGGAATTGAAAACCTGCAACTCAGGTGTGTACCCTGACTGGCAATGGAACCCGAACCTTTTGGTGCATGGGACAATGCTCAACCAACTGAACCACACTGGCCAGGGCCTGAGTATCATCAGAGAGATTTAGTGATAGGCAAAATTCACATGTAACAGTCATTCCACCACAACTGTGTTCAATAATTGCATCCTCATTTTCGCTATGAAGGCAGTTCCTACCAGTATTGGTAGTACTTGTCGATCACTGTTCTTCAGACATATTCTGTCAATGACGCTGGCTTCTTTCTTTTGGCTTCAGAGATACGTTGTGCCAATAGTTTGTCTTCAGATATATTCTGTCAACGCTGCCACTTTCTGTCAGCTTCAGAGGTACATTGTGCCAATAATTGATCTTTAGACATATTTTGTCGATAACGCCACTTTCTTTCAGCTTCCGAGGTACCTTGTGTCAATAGTTGGTCTTCACATGCATTCTGGCATTGCGTGCGATTGGCACCAGCGAGAGCTTTGCATGTGTCGTGCATGCGCAAATCAATGTTTATTTTTAAATTGCCAGTGTGTGTCTTACGTGTTGGGTGGACAGCCGATTGGACGTATGGTTGGTCACTTAGCCTTTTATATAGATAGATAGATATTTCCAGTTCTTAATATGGCCCTTGGTATTTATAGTGCTTCCCATATTCATAAATAACAATCAATTTCATTCTTTACTTTTCATTTTCTTCATGAACATTAACTTTTCTTTACAAATGTTAGCTTATGTTAGTCTAATTGAGATTTTAAGAATAGTTGTGAGGATGTGTTGATTTAGGAATCCATAGTTGTGTTACACTGTGGATGTTTTTTGTTCAACCAAGTTCATTTACCTAATTTTTTTCTCTTTTCAAAAGCCGTAAAGTACATGTGATAAAATTTGTGACTAGGTGAAATAACATATTGTTATATGTCATGGCATTTGGGGGTCATTTACTAGTATAAATGCTTAAAATATTTTAAATTGGGAGTACCTAGGGTCTTATTATTCATTGATTTCTCAGATAGATAATTGTTAGTGCTTTCAGGCAGTCACAAAAAGGTGTGAGACCTTTGAATATTGCCAGATGATAAAAATTTTTTATACTTATTTTTTTAAATAAATCTTTATTGTTCAGATTATTACAGATGTTCCTTTTTTTTAAACTCCCATAGCTCCCCTCCACCTGGTTCCCTCCTCCACCCCATGCCCTTACCCCCACCACTGTCTTCATACATAGATGTAAGATTTTTATCCAGTCTCTTCCCATAGCCCTCACATCCCCTTCCCCCTGAGAATTGTCAGTCCATTCCCTCTCTATGCCCTTACTTCTATTCTGTTCACCAGTTTATTCTGTTCATCAGATATTTCTATTGACTTAATTGTTATATTCCCTGGTTGATAGGTATTTGTTGTCCTTTTGTTGTTCATAATTTTTATCTTTACCTGTTTCTTCTTCCTCTTCTTAAAGAATGCCCTTCAACATTTCAAATAATCCTGGGTTGGTGGTGGTTAACTCCTTTACCTTTCCTTATCTGTGAAGCTCTTTATCTGACCATCAATTTTACATGATAACTTTGCTGGGTAGAGTAATCTTGGTGGTAGGTTCTTGCTATTCATTACTTTGAATATTTCTTGTCACTCCCTTCTGGCCTGCAAAGTTTCTGTTGAGAAATCAACTGACAGTCCTATGGGTAGTCCCTTGTAGGTAATTAACTGTTTTTCTCTTGCTGCTTTTAAGACTCTCTCTTTGTCTTTTGCCCTTGGCATTTTAATTATGATGTGTCTTGGTGTGGTCCTCCTTGGGTTCCTTTTGTTTGAGGTTCTCTGTGCTTCCTGGACTTGTAAGTCCATTTCTTTTACCAGGTATGGGAAGTTTTCTGTCATTATTTCTTCAAATAGGTTTTCAATATCTTGCTCTCTCTCTTCTTCTGGCACCCCTATAATTCTGATGTTGGTACGCTTGAAGTTGTCCCAGAGGCTCCTTACACTATCTTCATATTTTTGGATTCTTTTTTCTTTTTGCTTTTCTGGTTGCTTGTTTTTTGCTTCCTGGTATTTCATATCTTTGACTTGATTCTTGAGATCCTCTAGACTGCTGTTGGATCTCCGTATACTATTCTTTACTTCAGTTAGTGTTTGCTTAATTTCTGATTGGTTCTTTTCCTTTTTTTTTATTTTTATTTTTGTATTCTCATTAAGTTCCTTGAAGGTCTCACTTAGTTCGTTGGAGGTTTGTAGAAGATTCTTGAGTAGCTTTATAACTGTGGTTTTGAACTCTATATCCAGTCATTTGCTTTCCTCCATTTCTGTCATTTGTGATCTGTTTCTTTGTCTCCGCATTTTGGTTGATTCCCTGCGTTGATGGAGTGGTGTTTTCTGTCCCAACTGCAGTCTGTTAATTTGGCTGCAGGCAGGCAGGCGCACAGCTTTGGGTGGGGTCTCAGAGTCACTGGGGCGGAGCAACCCGTGATGACTGCCCCTCAGTTAGCTCCGCATGGCGCTATTCCATGCCCTGGCGTCCGTGTGCCCTTGAGTCCCCGAGTCTCGGAGCGCCGCATCCGTGATGGCTGCGAACTACTCTGCTAGAACACCACTGTCGTCTTCTGCCCCATTGCCAGACCGCCCGCAAAGCATTCAGTGCAATCCCGGAGCTTGTAAACCCTTCCAAGCCGCCTCCACCCTTTTACGCATGTCTGTACCTCTCTGTTTTGGCACCGAGAACTTCTACTCAGTCTCAATGTACTCCTTCTCTTGCCTTCTAGTTGTAAAGCTTCCACTCTCTTGGTTCTGGAGTATGGCTTTTTAGGTTTATTGTTGTATTTTTTAATGTTTGTGGGAGGCTGCATTCAGGTATATACCTTATGCCGCCATCTTGGTTCTCCTATAAATACTTATTTTAATGAAATTCTATCACAATGCTTGGAGTGGTTTACCATAAATGCAAATAAATTTCACATAATCTTGCATATGTATATATTATACAAAGTTTTTATGTGAATTCTTTTTCATCTACTCAAACAATGTTTATTGAGGACTTGTGTTCTAGGAACTATGTTGCTAAGCATCCCCAACATGGTCTGTCCTCTTAGAACTTTCTGTATATGGTATCTTTTTTCTTTTTAAAATATCTTTATTGTTGAAATTATTACATAGGTCCTCCTTTTTGTACATGGTATTTTTGTATGTAACAAGGTGTCAGTTACAAGTGCATTAAAACCTCAATATAACAGACTAATTTGGGCGAGGGGTGTCCCTAAAGCCGAAAGTCAATTATATAATAAAGTAGGTTTCCCGAATGTGTATGTTAAAAAATTGATAAATTAGCCCTGACCGGTTTGGCTCAGTGGATAGAGTGTCGGCCTGCGGACTGAAAGGTCCCAGGTTCAATTCCAGTCAAGGGCATGTACCTTGGTTGCGGGCACATTCCCAGTGGGGAGTGTGCAGGAGGCAGCTGATCGATGTTTCTATCTCATCGATGTTTCTAACTCTCTATTCCTTTCTCTTCCTCTCTGTAAAAAAATCAATAAAATATATTTAAAAAATTGATAAATTAATTTACCTATATTTATTATGTAGACATGTTTGTGTAATTAAAATTAGGCATGAAAAGATTAATTTCCTAAAAAATTTTTCAATATCTATTACCTGTAACTTAAAATTTATACTGAATAGACCTATTAAATGTGTGCATTCACCCATCACTGTGAGTAAATAATTGTACGTGGTTGGGGTGTGGCTTAACAAACATGTGGAGCATAGGCCGGCAGGCATTAAAACTGCTACAGTCATGCCACATGACAACAGAAACAGTTACCTCAAGTGATACTGAATGATCATGTGCTAATCAATCACTGAACATTGTTTATCATTGGATTTAAATCTACAGACTGTAGTGCAGATATTTAATATCTATGTTGCTAAAATTATTAGTGTTTTTTTCCAACATATTGCCTATTTGCTAAAATTTATTCAAAATACCAAGTGAATTAATAACAATAAACAACCAATTATTTTAATTATAAGCAATTCTTGTTTAAAAGCATTTTAAAATGAACAGAGTGTTAATTTTCACATAGGACATACAAACCAGAAATTTTGTCCATTAAATCCAAAGTTTGTTAAATCGAGGTCTGAAAAATCTATGGTTTACTGTACTTTCTCAATTACTGTGCTTTTGAAATGCTAATGATACTTCTTAAACTTGTGATTTTTTAAATATATATTAACTAGGGGCCCGATGCACAAAAATTTGTACACTCGGAGGGTGGGGGTCTCTCAGCCCGGCCTGTGCCCTCTTGCAGTCTGGGACACCTCGGGGGGGATGTCTACCTGCTTGGCATGCCTGGCCAGCCTGGGTGAGAGGCTGAGGGCCATTTTCAGGCTGTCCACAGCCCCTTCAGGGTTCGTGCACCGGGGGGTGGGAGGGCTAGTGAGTGCAGGCCTGGACGTTTCCCACCAGAGAGCCCACGATTGCACATGCCTGGTGGGCCCCCACCACTGAGGGGACACACCTGGCGCAGAGCTGGGTAGCAAGCCAGGGGCGGATGCTGGTGCAGGATCCCTCGGTGGGGTCCTGCTGCTGAGCAAACACACCTGGGGTGGAGCTGGGTAGCGAACTGGCTTGGGATTCTCAGCACTGTGCAGCAGACGCTCCCGCACACCCCCGAGGAGGCCCCCGGGGCAGAACCAGGCTGTGGACCTGGGACGACTGCTCCTACACACCCTGCAAAGGCCCCCCGTGCTCCCGCAAGCCCCAGGGAGGCCCCCAGGGGGCGGAGCCAGGCAGCGGACCCAGGATGGCTGCTCCTTCAAGCCCCGTGGAGGACCTACTCTCCCACACGCCTGGTGGAGGCCCCAGGGGGTGGAGCCAGGCAGTAGATGCAGGGCGGGCGCTCCTGGATGCCCCGAGGAGGCCCCAGGCCAGACCCCCCCTCCCACTGAGCTGACACACCTGGCACAGCTATGCCGGCCGGCCGTGGAGGCTCCCAGTGCAGAGCCGCCCTGACAGCCTCCATCTTGGCTGGGTTAATTTGCATACAGCCGCTCTGATTGGCTGGTGGGCGTGGCTGTGAGCAGAAGCTCAGCCAGCCTAGGCTGGCAGTTGCAACAGAAGCCTTTGGCTGTTAGCTCCATGGCTGCCAGCCTCCATCTTGGCTGGGTTAATTTGCATACAGCCGCTCTGATTGGCTGGCGGTAACGTTCAAATTTGCATGTTTCTCTTTTATTATATTAGATGCGTGGTAGGAAAGAGAATATAAAAACAAACGAGAGTAGGTAAAAATGTAAAAGCCTGATAAACTGATATTCCTCCATATGTACCTACAATGTATTTCAGTTTTGGTTAAATGGATATCTAATGTTTATATTATTGTGACTATATAAACAGTTCTTTTGGTTGCCTACATGCAGACTTTTAATTTCTTGGAAAATAATTTTATTTTGGGGGGGGGAGTTAATAATTGCCTTGCATTTCTTTCCTTTATAGTGTTCTGTGTACTTGTCACAGATTTAATCAGATTTATGTAATCACATTTATGTAAAATGCTCTCAGCAAACTCAAGTATTTATGTTAAGTAACCTGTCAATTTTATCTTAATCTTTGGTAATCGTCCTGGGGCTTTTGTATCTGGACACTCTAGATCTCTTGTGGTCTTATTTTGCCATCATCCTGGTGATTCCCTTGTCTTTTTTTATTTAACTCTTTTCCTAGATTCCATATTTTGGTTTACATAGTCTCTTGTATTATTGGTGGAATATATCTTCCAGTAATTTGTTTTAAAAGGACTACCTGTGTGGACATTTTTTGATGCTTGTTCATCTGAAAGTATCTATATTCTACTCTTAAACTTGACTTATTTCTGACTGGTTATAGAATTCTGGGTTAGAGATTGGAAACTATTTTTCCTAATAATTTTGAAAGTATTGATCTAATGTTTTCTAGATTTTATTTTTGCTTTTGAAAAATCATGCCATTCTGCTTTTTGATCTATCATCTGAAATCTTCTCTGTTGTTTGTGCTTGGAAATTTCACAATGACATTCCTAAATGTATATCTCTTTTCATCCATGGTGCTTATTAGTTCTTGAGGAGTTGCTTTTCAATCGGGGAACTTTGAGTTTAGGTTCTAGAAATTTTTTTTTTAATTGTTTCTTCACTTTTCTCATTTTTAATTGTTTTTCTCTTTCTGGATCTTTTGTTTTGGTATGAAACCATGATGGTCCTCTTTTTATTTTTTCTCATTTACATTCTTTTTGTTCTAATTAGTGGGAAATTTTTTTAACTTAATATTCTAAACTTTCTATTGCATTTTTCATTTTTCTATTAAAGTTTAATTTTATAAAACATTCTTTGTTTTCCAGATAGTTTTTTTTTATAGCCTCCTGTTTCTGTGTTTTGATTATGTTTCTCTTATCTTATTGGGAATATTATATTAGTATTTTGGTATGTTTTCAGAGTCTTATTTTCTTTGAAATTACTTTTTTCTGTTATTTTGTCTGTTTTATATTTGATGTTTTACTTGTAGGAAATACCTGATGACTCTGACTACTCATATTTAAAAGCACATTGGAAGCTCTGTGCATGTGGGCAGGGTTTGTTGGCTGTAGTCTTGTCTTTTTAGAGATCAGGTCATTTCTTTGGGGAACACCTAATGTCTGTGTATTTAGTTGCCTTTTGTGTTAAATTGGTCAGGTTTCCCAGAGAAATCTGCTAGTTTTTTTCCCTAACTCTCAAAAGTTTCACCCAACAAGGTAAAAATAGGCTTGGACGTGGGAGAAAGGTGTTGGTTTTTAACATTACTTCATTATGTAAAATTTCTCTTAATCTGTTGTTTCAGTAGTAATGTACGCCTTCAGCTTACTTCAATATGCTCCCTAATCCAGAGACCCAAATATAACCTTTTCTAGGAGTGGGGAGTGAAAAAGACACAGTTTTTGCCAAAGTGGGAGGCACTTTTGAGGTTGAAGCCAGGTAAAGCAATAGACTAGTCTCATTTTTCCTATTAGCCCTACTTGCCTCTCATTTCTGAATCTTTGGGGCTTGTTTGTTATAAATTGGAGCGTTTATCAGCTTTGCCAAATTCTAGCTTTAGCTTAAGCTTCTTTTATTGCACAAAGTCAGCTGCCACTGCTGTTGCTGTTATTTTAATACTAGAGGCCCAGTGCACGGATTCGTGCACAGTGGAGTCCCTTGGCCTGGCCTGCACCCTCTCACAATATGGAACCCCCGGGATGTTGGAGAGCTGGTTTCAGCACAATATCTGCAGGCCAGGCAGAGGGGCCCCCACTGGTGCACAAATCCGTGCACTGAGTCTCTAGTATGCATATAAGATCTTTGGTTAATCTCTTGCCACCCTCTCTCCTCCCCATTTCCCTCTGTGATTCATCAGTCTGTTCCATGTTTCCATGCCTGTGGTTTCCACTCCTGTGTTGAGCATCTGCCCCCTAGTGGTGGTCATTGTGTGTCATAGCTACTGGCCAGTTGGCCCATCGTTTAGGCATATGTAGATATATAGATATATAGATATCTAATCTAATAAAGAGTGATATGCAAATTGACCCTCACTCTGTTATACCCACAAGCCACACCCACCAACTAATCAGGAGCAAATATGCAAATTAACTAAGATGCCACGGAGCTGGAGTTGCCCTGGGCAGTGGAGGAAGCCAGGGACCTGTGGGCCCTGAGCTCAACTCAAGACTATAAAGTTTCAATTATAGAAGATAAACCCCAGATAACTGCTGGGCTAGGACCTTGGGTTGCCCCTACTGGGGTGCCTTGGGGGACCAAGGCAACGAAGTTTCAATTATAGAAGTTAAATCCCAGATAGCTGCTTCCAGCCAGGCACCCCAGTAGGGACCCAAAACCTGAAGGGGCTGTGGGTAGCCTGAAACAGCCATCATCCCCTCACCCAGGCTGACCAGGCATGCCAGTAGGTGGACATCCCCCAGGGGTGCAAGAGGGCATAGGCCGGGCTGAGGGACTGGGCCTTTTATATATATAGAAATTTGTGCACTGGGGGGGACTTCCCTCAGCCCGGCCTGCTCCCTCTCACACTCTGGGAACCCTTGGGGATGTCCAACTGACAGCTTAGGTGCTGGCTGTGCAGTGCTCCCCCTGTGAGAACACACCACCAGGGGGCAGCTCCTGAATTGAGTGTCTGCCCCCTGGTGGTCAGTGTGCATCATAGCAACCAGTTGTTCTAGTTGTTCCACTGTAAAGGTCGCTGGACTTTTAATATATAAACTAGGGGCCCGGTGCACAAAAATTTGTGCACTCGGGAGGTTCCTCAGCCCAACCTGTGCCCTCTTGCAGTCTGGGACCCTCTGGAGATGTCCATCTGCTGGCATGCCTGGTTACCCTGGGTGAGGGGTGATGGCTGTTTGCAGGCTGGCCAAGCTCCCCAGTGTGGACCCTCACCCCATTGGAGTATGGCCAGCCTGGGTGAGGGGTTGAGGGCCATTTTCAGGCTTTCAAGCTGCCCACAGCCCCTTCATGTTTTGGGTCCCTACTGGGGTACCTGGCCAGCCTGGGTGAGGGGCTGATGGCTGTCTGCAGGCTGGCCAAGCTCCCCAGTGGGGTCCCTCACCCCATTGGGGTGTGGCCAGCATGGGTGACGGGCTGAGGGGCGCTTTCAGGCTGCCCACAGTCCCTTCAGGTTTTGGGTCCCTACTGGGTTACCTGGCCATCCTGGGTGAGGGGATGGTGGCTGTTTGCAGGCTGGCCAAGCCCCTCAGTGGGTTCCCTCACCCCAGTGGGGTGTGGCCAGCATGGGTGATGGGCTGAGCAGCGCTTTCAGGCTTTCAGGCTGCCCAGAGCTCCCATTGACCCAATGTCCCAGCAAGGTTGGCTGGAAGCAGGTTCCTAGGGTTTATCTTCTATAATTGATACACTGTTCCTTTAAACCGAGCCTAGGCAGGTAACGAAGCCTGCAGCCAGGACTGCTGTTTGTTTCAGCTCCCCAGGCTTCTACGATTGAAACAATGTTGCAAATATGATGTTCCTGGAGTCGGGAGAAGGCCAGCAGGGCCTGCAAATAGTTTCACTCCTGCTACAAGAGAAACTGCCTGTTTACTCAGCTCCGTGATTTCCAGCCTCCATCTTGGCTGGGTTGATTTGCATACAGCCACTCTGATTGGCTGGTGAGCATGGCTTAGGCAACCCAAAGAAATGGTCAATTTCAATATTACGCTTTTATTAGATAAGATTCTGCCCATTTTACCAACCTATTGAAATCTTTTTTTATATATATTTTATTGACTTGAGACGGAGAGGGAGAAGGAGAGAGATAGAAACATCAGTGATAAGAGAGAATCATTTGATCAGTTGCCTCCTATACAGCCCTTATGGGGATCAAGCCTGCAACCCAGGTATGTGCCCTTGACTGGAATCGAATCTGGGACCCTTCATTCTGCAGGTCAGTGTTCTATCAACTGAGCCAAACCAGCTAGGTCTCTACTGAAGTCTTTTGGAATCTTCGTCTTATTATCCAGCATGTTAAATTATTCTCTTAATGTTGAGTCCTGTTGACGCTTTCTTTTTTATCTTGGCTAAAGTATGAGGATAGAGCCCTGTGGGTTAATTTAGAAGAGATTCAATCAGTTTTACTTTAGTTCTTGGTTAATACTGTAAGTTATGGTTGTTTATCCAGCTGAGTACCCTAGTGGGCTATATTATTAATGAGCTTATATTTTAAATTTTATTCCTAAAATATTTTCAATTCTTTCTCCACAATTATCATAATTTTTAAAATTTCTAGTGTATTACTTAACACTAGTGTTCCTAAAAAGAAGAAATTTATTGCTAAAGAAAAAGTTTAGGATTACTTGTAGCGAAATAAAATTTGCTCTTGATGTAACCTTTTCCTTTTGTAGTGCTACAAGCCATCTTGCAAATAATAGTTTTTATACTCTAAATATAAACTGACATAAATGGATTGTCAAGAGCCTTTTAAACTCAAATTATGTTTCTTTTATGTGGAATTTTCTTTGTATTGGTTTCATAGAGGAAGAGAGAGGGAGAGATAGAAACATTAACAAGGAGAGAGAATTATTGATAGGCTGCCCCCTGCCCGCCCCACACTGGGGATTGAGACCTCAACCGAGGCATTTGCCCTGACCAGGAATCGAACCCTGGCCTCTGGGTTCATAGGTCGATGCTCAACCACTGAGCACACTGGCTGGGTTAATATATAATTTTCTTTAAAAAGTTTTCCCCATTTCCAGAATCAGTGCATTTTAGAAATTGTTTTCTTTTCTTATTATGTTTTACAGATTACATTAGAGATGCATGCCTAATTTGGATCTGTGACTACTTAGACTCATTAGACAAAAACTAATTTAAAAAGTGTCTGGGTATTCTCTTACTGTCTTCTTTTCTCATTTCAACTTCATTTACTTTGTAACTATGTTTCTTCTACCTTTTCTAGTTTTCTATTCAATTCTCCTTGGTGGAGAAGATGGATGCAAAAGAGGAGGTGTGAGTAGTTCTTTATTCTCTCTGCATTTGTTAACATTACATCATCTTTCCCATGCAATATTCTTGTTTCTTCTTAGTTCATCCTCTTACATTTATGCAGCCAGTGGGCTTGTATTGTTTTCTTTTAAAGTTTAGTTTATTCTGACAATATTCTTACAAGGTTTATAATATTAATTTCTTTTTTTTTTATTAGCCATTCTTTTTTTTTTAATTTATCTTTATTGTTCAGATTATTACAGTTGTTCCTCTTTTTTTCCCCCATAGCTCCCCTCCTCCCAATTTGCCCCCCAACCTCTGACCTTGCCCCCCCATTGTCCCCATCCATAGGTGTACAATTATTGTCCAGTCTCTTCACGCATCCCCAACACCCTTAACCCCCGAAAATTGTCAGTCCACTCCCTTTCTATGCCTCTGATTCTATTCTATTCACCAGTTTATTCTGTTCATCAGATTTTTTATTCACTTGATTCTTAGATTCACTCGTTGGTATATATTTGTTGTTCATAATTCTTACTTACTTTCCTTTTTCTTCTTCCTCATTCTCAAAGGATACCTTTCAGCATTTCATATAATACTGGTTGGGTGGTGATGAACTCTTTTAGCTTTTTCTTGTCTGTGAAGGTCTTTATCCGACCCTCAATTCTGAACGATAGCTTTGCTGGGTAAAGTAATTTTGGCTGTAGGTTCTTGCTATTCATCACTTTGAATA
>PVJC01025141.1:0-24964 GCA_004026665.1 Murina feae | reverse complement strand
TCTTCTTCTTCTTCTTCTTCTTCTTCTTCTTCTTCTTCTTCTTCTTCTTCTTCTTCTTCTTCTATTTTTTTCTGATGTGAAAAATATTCTAGAAGTATGCATAAATATTAATGTTTCTATTTTTTTCTGTCTAAAGAGAACATGAAGTGAGTCAAGATTTATTCTATCACATTTAGCCAGAAAACCCCAATATAAACAAACAAAAAAAGCAGGTAATTTACTGGACTTCTTACCCTACTGTCAACGCAAGGAAACTTGACATTTACTACAAAAGTCATGCACAGCAATGGGGATAAACAGTTGTGAAAAATTACAAGGATGTTAGCCCCATTGTTCTTATAAGAAACATTCGGAGTTGAATTCAAGATCTCCTTAACATTTCTTAGTTGACTTATTCTCTAATATTACAAGCCATGCATCTACTATTCTGTTTTCTGAAGTATTCTAGGGGCAGGAATACTCTCAGCATGAAATCTTGCTTGATTATATAAATTTTGAAAAATATATTAATTTAACATTTAATCAAGTTCCCTGGGTTATCTCAAAGATGAAGATTCAAGTTTACTTTCTTTAAATTTTATTTATTATATTGCTACCATAATCTACTAATTCAGGATTACTATAATCATTCTATGAACTATGTACTTTTTTTATTGAAACTTAACATTTGAAAATATTAAAGCAAAAATTTATTTTCTGAGCCTTGACATAGTATGCCTTCCACTTGTCTTAGATCTAAGTCTTGCATCTCTTTGCAAGAGAGAAGGATCATTTCCCCAGCCCCCAGACAAAATCGGTAGGACTTTAATATTCATATGGATGACATATATAACAGGCCCCAATCCCCTTCTCATCGTTTTCTTCATCTATACCTCACTTCGGTCATCCACACTATTGTTTAAATGATCTGGCTCAACTCTCCCCATCTCTACAATGTTCCGCGGGCTGGTCAGAATATATCCCTTCGGTGAAGACGGTAGAGGCACAGGACAGCAGAGGCAGTGAAGCCAGCACTACTGTTGTTTTATTTTGTGTGGGTTTTTTGTTTGTTTGTTTGTTTGTTTTTAAGAATGAAGGCATTGGATTTATTTATTGTTTAATGCTTTTATTGATTTTAGAGAAAGAGAGGAAGGGAGAGGGAGAGATAAAAACATCCATCAACTGACTCCCGAACTCCCACTACTGGGGATCAAGCCCAAAACCCAAGCGTGTACCCTGACTGGGAATCTAATCAGAGACTTCTTGGTTCATGGGGTGATTCTCAATCAACTGAGCAACACCAGCCCTGTGAAAGCATGTGTTGTTGTTTTTTATTTGTGTGTGTGTGTGTGTGTGTTTTGTTTTTTAAAAAATGTTTTTATTGATTTCAATGAAGAAGGGAGAGGGAGCAAGAGATACAAACATCAATGATGGGAAAGAATTATTGATCAGCTGCCTCCTGCAAGACCCTCTACTGGGGGATCAAGTCTGCAACCCGGGCATGTGCTCTTGACTAGAATCGAACCTGGGACCCTTTAGTCCACAGGCTGAAGCTCTATCTATAGGGCCAAACCAGCTAGGGCATAGGCACGTTTTCATGCCTCTGTGAAAGAGTTAACATGTTAAGAGCTCATGGTCAATCAAAGCAAGTCACAAGACCAAGTTCAAATTTAAGGAGTGAGAAATTCATTCCCCATTCAACCGGACAGAGCGTGAAGGCAAATGTAAGTTGAAGTGCATGAAGAAACAGTGAAGAATTAGAGCCAATATGCAATTTCCATATGTATTAGGGTTCTCCAGAGAAACAGATCCAAAACCAAAAGGATCTAAAAATATGTTCTAAGTTTCCTCTTTTCTCTGAAATACCATAAAAAATTATCTGTTAAATATGCATTAGGAAAGTTATCCTAGCAACAATGCAATGATAAGCCATATTCTGTCTCAAAACCTAAAATAAAAGTCAATAAAAAAAAGGTTCTTTGATATACACATTCTCCTCTAGTCTTATTTGTTGTTTTTACTTTTCACACTATGTGTAACATCAAGCCAGTAGAATGCAGGCACAGCCTGACACAAAATAAACCTTCAATAATGTTTGACTATCCCTATAGTTCTCTTTCCTTTTTATGATTTTAACTAGAGCCCCGGTGCATGGATTCGTGCACTGGTGGGCTCCCTCAGCCTGGCCTGCTGGGATCAAGCTGAAACAAGCTCTCCAACATCCCCTGAGGGGACCCTTATTGCAAGAGGGCGCAGACCAGGCCAAGTGACCCCACTGGTACACAATTGGGGCCGGGGAGGGACTGAGGAAGGGCTCCAGAGAGTGTCTGGCCTATCTTGCCCAGTTCAGGTCGGCTGGACCCCAGCAGCAAGCTAACCTACCAGTTGGAGCATCTGCCCCCTGGTGGTCAGTGTACATCATAGCGACTGGTCCAATGGTAGAATGGTTGGACATTTAGCATATTTGGCTTTTATTATTTAGGGTTATTATAAAAGATAACTATATTCCTTTAAATTATCATTCAACTTTCTTGATACCTTGTATTTTGAATTTTGCCCTATGTCACTGTTATTCATTATGATTTTTTTTATTAAGGTTTTTAGTGTGTTTGTTGCTTTGCTTTTTAGTCCAAATTTGGAAGAGTTCTTTTTATTTGTAGGGGATTTCTTACATCCTAATCTATGGGATATCCCTTCAGGGTGCTTTTGTCAGGAGCCCAGGAATATCAACAATTTAAGTAAATATATTCTTGCTAGTAGTTCTGATTATGATTATCTGTCCAAGGCATCAAAATAAATGTAAATCCCAATTTTGAGTGATATTTAGGTTCCAAGTACTCAGAGAGGAAGGATCACCTCCCACAGTAGTTTTCAAAGTTAGCAGCCCTTTGGAATTACCTGGGAGCTTTACATAAAGATGGATGCCAATAGAGATTCTGGTTTAATTATTCTGTGGGGTGTGCCCAGGGCATCCTTGTGTTTTGTTCCTTTGTTGTTCATTTATTTGTTTGCCAGCACCCTAGGGGATGCTAATGTTTGAGAAGCACTGCCTTAGAGATAGAGCTTGGTTGACTGTCTTCCCTGGTGGCTAGTCCAACATTTCACCAGCGCTACCATCCTTTCCTCCAGGACCCTGGCATGATGGAGGTCTCTCATTCTAGTCCCATGACCTTCTCTAGTTTCCTGAGGAAATTCCAAATCCCAAGAACTGGGGCTACAAAGAGCAAACACCTCCAGGTTCCATGTGGTCCCATGTCAGATGCATGTATTTAACAATCTAGGTGTCAGTTTCCATTCCTTTTCAAAAAGCTGAAAAGTTTATTTTTCTTGTAAACATAGTTATTCTATTAAAACTACCTTGTTTTAGTTCATCCAGAAATTCCAAGTGTTTCTTGCTGGAAGTTTTTCTAGTTACTGCATCCCATTACTTTCCATTTTTCAAACTCAATTCAAATGTCACCTCTTTTTGGAAGCATTTCCTTTGAGTCAGTTGAAAATGACTTTCTTTTTTTTTAAACTGAATTTATTGGATGATATTGGTAAATAAATGTAAGTTTCAGGGGTGCAATTGTATAATTGTATATTGTACTTTGTGTTCATCACCCCAAGTCAAGTCTCCTTCGATGACCATGTATCATCCCTGTAAATGCCTTTCTCTGGATCCCAGTTGCACTCTGTGCTTACCTGTATCAAGCCTCATATGACTGCCTAGGATCTCTAATACCCATTCCTAGTAGGCAGGGCATTACATGAGCGCCATGGGTCCTGTTTTAAATTACATACCATATCAAGTCATTACCACAGTCCTTGTCACAAAGAGATACTAAAAACAATAGTAAGAATAAAAACTGAATGAACTAGATGCTAATTGTTTCTTTAAACTGTGCCTGAGAGGATACTAAAAAAAGCAGTTGCTTCATCATTGCATATAGTATCAATGTTTTTATGAAATAGAGGCTAGCCCTGGCCGTTGTGGCTCAGTTGGTTGGGTACTGTACCATGCACCCAGAGGTCGTCAGGTATGATTCCCAGTCAAGATACCAAGATGCATTGGATTTGGACTTTATCTTTAGTAGGGGGCATGCAGGAGGCAACCGATTGGTGATTCTCTCTCATGTTTCTCTCTCTCTCTAAAAATCAAAAAAAAACATATTTTTTAAAAAGGAAAGGAATAGTGGCTAGAATCTGTGGTAACACAGCACTAACGAACCACATGTGACTATTTAAATTTAATTACTTAACATTTCTTAAAAGTAATTTCTGCCCTGGCCAGTGTGGCTGTTTGCTTGGGCATTGTCCTGTGTACCAAGAGATTTTGAGTTCGATTTTGGGTCAGGCACATGCACAAGTTGTGAACATGATTCTCAGCAGGGGACATGCAGGAGGTAACAGATTGATGTTGTGCTCTCAAATGGATGTTCCTCTCTCTCTCTCCCTTATTCTCTCTCTAAAAAATCTATTAAAAATATTTTTTAAAAAATGAGTTCCTCATTCACACTAACCACACGCATTGCAAGAGCTTAATAGCTACATGTGGGTAGTGACAACTGTATTGGACAGCACAGGTACAAAATATCTACCTATCCATATTATAGAACATTCTATGCAACAGCATTCAGCTCAAAAATCTTCTGGAGTCGGTCAGCTCCATTGTAAAAATTTTCCCTAAGGACTTTGCTGTCAATTCTCAGTAGTAGGTTGTGAACTAAATTGTAATTAAATCACTTGAAACACAAATTTTGTCTCATTTTCTTTATTATAGAACAGGATTTTGCATGTACTTAGGCTTTAAATAGCATCAGGTTGAAGTGTGTCACTGCACAGTAAGCAAACTGATTTGGAGAGGTTTGGCAGCTTTGTAAACCCATACAGATAGGTCAACTGAGAAGCATTTTGCACCCTAGCCAGTTTGGCTCTGTGGATAGAGTGTCAGCCTGTGGAATAATGGGTCCCAGGTTTGATTCAGGTCAAGGGCAAGTACCTTGGTCACAGGCTCTTCCCTGGCCTGGGCCCTGGTCAGGGTCCTTGCAGGAGGTAACCAATCAATGTCTTTCTCTCATATCCATGTTTCTCTCTGTCTTTCCCTCTCTCTTCCACTCTCTCTAAAAGATCAATAGAAAAATATCCTTGGGTGAAGAGTAGCAAAACAAAAAAAAAAAAAAAGAAAGAAAAGAAAGGAAAATGAAGTATGTTGCAACGAATAGAAGCTATCCAAGAACTAGGCACCCTGCTCCACAAGAGGAGTTAGGCACAGAGAGTTTGCCAAATGCCAACACAGTTGCAGCATCACCCACTGCACAGGTATGGAGGTACTTGTGCCTCCACAACCCCATGCTATTCAATTATTTGTGAATGCAGGAATTATAGAAAACAAGATGGGCTCAGAAATGCTGCCTATGCTTGCTGCTAGAGTACAATCCTCAGAGTGTCTGCCCTATTTTAGCTTTGTATTTTCAGAGCTTGTGGCAGACACTCTGGTGCACTATTTAGCATTTCAATAAATCAGTGCTCCTTTTCTGTGCCATGAGCCCTGCACAACCTCGAAGGACTGAAGCAGGCAAGAATGTTTATATTTCACTCGAAATGTACATCCTTTTACACAGCTAGTGGTTATGAGAATGTCATTGGATATTCATGAGGCTATCCATCAAGTCTGGGAAGACTAATTCCATTTCATAATTATTATTATAGAAATTCAAGTAAGTGCCAGAATGGAGTTTTTAAAATACACTCCTTGAGAAAAGTCTCTCTTCAATTATCTGAGTCTTGGGCAAAACTATTTCTTTTAGAAGCCACCTTTTTAAAGTTAGACTCTTAAGTAATTTTTTAAAGTAAACATCACCTTAAGACAGTTAATTTAAAAGGTATACTACACACATGTGCAATTATGTACACACACACACACACACACACACACACACTTATATGTATATTTCTCCCGTAAGATAAAAAATAAATGAGTAATTTTCATCAATAGAAAAATATTCAGAAATTAAAAAAAAAAAAACCTCATCAAGTTAGGTGACTGATTTTTCAACTTTATGTCAAAGAGTGGGCAGTCATAAATCCGTTGACTAAATCTTTCTCTGTATTTGAATTTTATTCTTTATTTTGTGTTTTTGTTTTTTGAGAGTGAGAGACCCTGTCTAAGCTAGCTCAAAACTTTGTGTTCTATGAGCTCAGAACCACCTTCAGAAACATACTTACCTCAGATACGCTCAGGGTGAGGGCAAGCTAACATCAATAGCTTTCTCCTTTGGAGATCATAAATGTCTTGGAACTAGACCGAGGTAATGGTTGTATTGTGAACATACTATATGCTATTAAATTGCTCACTTTTAAAAATGGCTAATTTTGCTATGTGAATGTCATCTCAATAACGAAAAAAGCCTCAGCAACTATACTCTACAAGTATATTCATTAATTTTGAGTTTATAATTTAAAAAGGTAATTTACAGGCACATTTGATATTTTAGAAATATATGTATCAGTTTATTCCTAAACTTACAATTGCACTGAATTTAATCTGGACTGTCAATGACGGACCAATTCTGAATAAGCAGAGATTTTCAACCTCAGCAATAAGCAGAGATTTCCAACCTCACGGGGGGGGGGGGGGGGGGGGGGGGGGGGGGGGGGGGGGGGAGGGTGTCCTAATTCCTTGTTAAGGAGGACTATTCTGTGCATTGTAGGGTGTCTGACAGAAGTTATGGCCTCTACAAAGTTGGACCACTCCTCTCCTCACTGGTCACATTTCACTGGAAGTGGGGGAGGCAGATAGGCCCCTGACTAAGAGTTACCAATCTCAAATGAGATTTAGAAGTCTTAAAACAGAGGTTTCTAAACTCGTGGTGTCTAAATTGTCACTAGTCTATGGCAAAAAAAAAGAGAGATAAGGAAAAAACAACAACACATACACAAGAAAATAGAAGTTTTTAATGCGATTTCATGATCCCTTTTTAAATTTAAAAGATTGCTCAATTTTAAATGAAGTGTTTAAACCCTTTTATTTAATTATGGCAATTTTTTGCATTTTAGTTAGTTTTTGTTTTGTTTTAATGTCCTTGACATTGACAGGCCCTCACAATGTATTCTGAAAATATTCTGCTTGGTAAAAATGTCTGAAAATCAGGACTTGCTGCTTTAGTGCAGAGCAGGTACATTCTTTTCTCCTTCAGTGAACTTCGAATGATATCACCCTGGGGTCCGTACATACCTGTTTCCCAGAACTAATTCAAATTAGGTAGCCACTTGCAAGAGCCAAGAGGAGACAAAAATAAAGAAAAACTTTTATTTTCTTAACACAGAGATTAAAGCTGGTAGCCTACAATCCCTCCATGGCCCACGGGTATACTTGGTGTAACAGCAAATTCTTTGAAAGCTGTGATTTAATTGCCTATATCTTTAAATGTAAGATTTTACATTAAATTGTATTTTAGATGTGAGGTTTTACATTAACTTGCCTAGCTGGCTTCTTTTCAACAATGCTAGGCCCATATTCTGACATGGCAAAAGCAGCTGGACCTTAAAAACTTATTTCCATCCAATTCAGTATGCATTCACCATTGGACTCATTTCTTTCCATTTTCTGTCATCTCTTACATTTGTCCTGCTTAATTCATTTGTATTATTCTTTTTTTAAAATATATTTTATTGATTTTTTTACACGGAGGAAGGAAGAGGGATAGAGAGTTAGAAACACTGATGAGAGAGAAACATTGACCAGCTGCCTCCTACACACCTCCTCCTGGGACTGTGCCCACAAACAAGGTATATGCCCTGGACCGGTATCGAACCTGGGACCCTTCAGTGCACAGGCCTACGCTCTATCCACTGAGCCAAACCGGCCAGGACCATTTGTGCTATTCTTAGAACCAATTGTTAAGAACAACAAATTGATATCGTGCTATTCTCTGTCTTCAGACCAACTGAAATGGGGTGGCTTGGCAAAAAAAATAAATAAATAAAATAAATTGCTTAATAAATAATACCTCCATTTTATTCTTTTCAAAATTAAGTTAGTCTTACATACATAAATTGTGAAAAATATTTAATTCAAAGAAAAAGAAATCAAGTCAATTGTTTTGTTATTTTGTTGTTTTTGGTTTGTTTTGATGTTGAATTCAGGACAAAAGAAAATAAGTTTCTACTTTTATCGGTGTAATTCAGCTCAGTTTTAAATATATTTTCTACATATACTTCAAAGCTTTATCTAATTGCATAGGTGACCTTAGATCATCAGGGAAGTGACAGCTACAGCTGCTGACAGTGGGAGGGACTGATGTGCCAGAGGAGATGCCATATACATTTTAAAAATAATCTCAGTAGGTGATTCTAAGAAGCTGTTCTTCCAAGACACAAAATTACTCCCACAGAGAGTTACTTATTTTGAATCTCTCTAAACTTGTCTTAAAAAGTTTGGGAATCCCTTCTGACTGTTTAGTGAATGAATGCATACAGGGAATGGCTCATAAAAAAGTCATATTACTAAAAGCTCTGATGAATAAAGAATTAAGTTAGCCTCAGAAGTGGCATCAAGAATCACAATGAAAATAAATATTTTTCCTTTTTTCTCCTTGATGATTTTGTGTGCATCCCATTTCTTTTAACTCAGAAACAAAGAAATTGAATAAACTTAAAAAACAAACAAACACCATCGTTGGCTTAATTTACATAACTTTGAATTAAATATTTTTTATCTTAAATCATCTCTTAAAGATCTGTCCCATCTACTTTCTTACTTCTTGATTTCCATTATGCCTAATGGTATCTTCTCCCATTTTAATCCTCTCTTTTCACTTATATGTCTCTCTTATTACACTATATATTAGTCATCTTCATAAAAAATACCTTGAAAATAAATCAATAGTCACTGACCACATTCTTTCCAACCCAGCTCAATATTTTGGCCTATCACCCAAATCTGATTTTTTTTTTTATTCTACTTCCCTTCAATCCACTTTCTTTTTTCTTAATCCACAGAAAAAAGAAAGTGGATTGAAGGGAAGTAGAATAAAAAAATAGCCTGAGCTTTAAAAGATCTGGTTTCTACTGCCAATTTGGCCGTTGCATCAGCTGGTGTATCTCCGTTTCCTCATCTGTAACCTCTAAGTTTCATTTCGTTATTGGTACAGTGCCTGTTTGGGATCACACATCTGCAGGTTCAGATGTTCCCTTACACCTATAACCCTCTGGCTTCGTGGAGAAGGGTAGGGGCCAGTTGGTCTAAACACAATGAGGGTACACATTGTGCTTTGCCAAGGGTATTAGGGGGGTAGCATATGGTGCATAATCACTGCTCTTCCTATCTTTCCCTTTGGGGGATTCATTCTTTCATTTATCAATTTATCCTTTAAGCATCCAGCAAAGGAATGTCCATATGAATGCATGTCTTCTAGAAAATCTATTTGATTTTGCTGAATTGAATTGGCTGCCCAGATGAGAAGAGAACATAAATCAAACTTACTGTTTACTTTATAGACTAGGTGATAAATAAGTCAATCCCTTTTTAGTAGACTTTTTGTACTGAAGATAGGAATTATATAGATTTTATGGAGAATGATCCCCACTGCTAACTCAGGAGAAGTATGTCCTCATGTTGTTCTCAGGGTAAGTATCTAGTAACAGATGCACAAACAGAAAGTCTTCTTTAGTTTAATTGAACTAAAATTATTGCTTGCCTCACAGAGGTGATGCTTAAGGGTTAGATTTGCATAAGCATTGTCAGTTCTTCCACAATCCTTTGGATTATTTTTAGCTGATAGGTTACTAATCTCACAAACCATCTACAGAGAATGAAAAAGAAAAAAACAAGATTGCTGTTATGGGAACAATATCTCTTTGCATTTCTGACTTCTCGTTTAAACGGGAACTATCTTAATGTTGCGTTAATGCAAGGGAAAGAAAATGTTTGCTTTTCACAGCGTTCTTTCAGCTGTCACTTAGCGAGATCTAAACATTTGACACAACATGATTTTAGAAAACTTTTAACCTTTTTAGATTTTATTTTTTGAAATTTTTGTTTCAAATGTCAGGAACCATCAAGGCACTTGTCTTAAGGGAAAGGTCACCCCAAAGATAACAGCCAGTCCGGGGTTGAGTGACAGGGTTTCTCTGTTGTCTCATCTGGGGTGCCAAGCTGCTATTTGTAGAGTGCCTGAGAGACAGCTTACCTTCTGTGCTGGTCTTAGACGTACAAAAATGTTTCAGAAACTTCTGCAGCTATTTCCAAAGCAAATCTGGTGAAATGTGACAGTGAGTCCAAATCCAACTGTCATGGAACATGCAAGTCAGTATCTTGAAGTGCAGTTATGTATTCTCTATATAGACACAGTATTTATTTGAAAATGATTCCTCACTGGACTAGTCTACCAATATGAAGGGACCACTTTGAACCAATTGCCATATAGCAGTATGGTTTTGCTTAAAACAATGTATCCTTAATTGACTGTCAGCCAATCAATACTGTATTTATGTAATAGAATAAGCAAAGGTTTGTTCCAATGAAAAATAATCACATTCAAAGGTTTGTTAAAGGATAATTCTAAAAGTAAATGAGGCTACACCAAGTGAAAATTTGAGATTATTACACGTATTGAAAAGTCTATAGTTGTGATGTATCTTCTTTATTGTTAAAAAGCAGTTTTGTTTTGCTGAACAGAACATTGAGGCGGATGAAGTTGGAGCTAATCACCTTGCCCAGAAATTATAGATCATTATGAAAAACACAGTGGTAGAATCGTGTCTCAGTCCCATCCCTGAGATCTTTCTGTGTCAATGCATTTTGTGCTGGCTAGAATGCACAGGTTAACCAGACTTCAAACTCTCTTATTTGTATAAATAGACTAGTTTCTGCAAATGTCACTGTCAAACCAACTTTTTAGTCTATGCATTGTGATCTTAAAAGAGTAATAAAACCAATACAATTGAGACCATAGCATAACAAAGTTTATGATCCAGTTCTTGAGTTTGAGGTTTACGTAGTCTACAATTTGTAAAGTCAGAGTATGTACTATCATACTTTATCGATGATGTTAGATTTAGAAAGTATCTCAAGGTCTAAGGAGAATGTAATTTGGGGCAATTAAAATGATGCCAAGCAGGTTCATAAATATCAAGAAATTGTGCACCTAGTACTCAAATAGATTTTTAAGTTGTTTAGATAAGTTGGTAGGTGTGTTTTTAAGGGAAATATTTTTAGTGGTATACATTCTAAACCTGTGAGACCCATAACAAAGGACTAAACACTGTGTTCGTTCAGGAATCAAATAAAGGTTTTAAGGTAGAAAAAGCTAGACCTTCTATGTTGGTAAGCAAAAATGAAATAAAATAAAATAAAATAAAATAAAATAAAATAAAATAAAATAAAATAAAATAAAATAAAATAAAATAAAATAAATAAAATAAAATAAAATAAAATAAAATAAAATAAAATAAACTATGAGTGTGACTTAGGATTCTATGACAGTTAATGTCCCAAAGTCTTATGCCCAGTGCATCTGTCTACAAGTATGAACCAGTCATTCAAACTGGTGATGGAGAGAAACATTTGAAATTGGAAACCTAGCTGCAATTAGATAGAGTCTAAGTCAAGTACAGGTTGTCACCAAAAGTCCTGAAAACTTTCCAAAGGAAATGAATGAATAATAGTAGTTTGTTATGCTTGTCACCGGGATTACAAGGAGATTTGCATATCAAATTTATTTAATACTGTTAAAAGGAGAGACAATAGGCCCCAAAATGAAGTCACTTATGCTAAGCTCACGAAACCAAAAAAGACTTAATACTGAACCTAATTGCAGTTTCAGCCTCCTCCAGGAATGTCATTTTGGGAAATCAATCTAGAATTTCTTGATCAGCACTAGTGAAATAATCTGCTTGTTAAATCCCTGCCTTCCCCGAAGGAAAGGTGACCTTTCCTAAAACAATCTATTCTTTTAACTTCCCTTTCCCACCCTCTTTATGTCTCCAGGTGCCTTTAATTTTGTACAGCTCCGCAGAGCTCCTTTCCATTTACCAGATGGGATGCTCCTTGATTCATGAATCATTAAATAAAGCCAATTAGATCCTGAAATGTATTCATTGGGACTTTATTTTTTAACAATACCATCTTATCTGTATACAGCTGGCTTTCATTGGTGTAAGATGTCAGTAAGTAGACTCTCTTAAGATTTTATTTGCAATAGACTCCATAGTCAAATTTATGACAAAATTAAAATTTAGATGATTAAAAAATAGTCTGCAATAATCATTCAAATGTAAAGACGCTTCTCATATGCAGGAATTGAGAAAGTGCTGGCCCTGTAGAGGATACCAGAGGTGAACTTACAGCCTGAAGCATCAAGCAGAAAAATAAGGAAATCACTGATAAAACCTTATCTCTCGCCTTCATCATAGTATTGCTGGAGAAAATGGCCTCTTTCCAATGTCTTGAGCAAAGACTTTCAAGGACGCATGCACGGGGGAAGTTTAACTCAGTGGCAAGATTTATTGGAGCTATGTTGGGTCCTCCCCTTATCAATCCCCTTCTTGGATTTTTCAGGTTTTGTGCCCTTATCCTAAAGGAACCTTCACTCAGATTTGCCCAGGCTAGACTCCTCCCCTGTACAGTGCCTGCTGCGCATGTCTCATAGTTCTGCTTTGTCATCTGGTTTCTACTGTGCAAGCACTTAGTAGGACCTCTGCCTGTGTCATCTGGGCTTCCACCATGCATGAGCCTAGGAAAATAATTTCTACTGTACTGTATGTCTTACCCCCAGTAATCTGGGCCGAAGGACTGATCATTTGCAGGATGATTGGAAAGCTGGTTTTTCCTTGCCTGCTAGGGATTAACTTCCCTTTGGTGGAAGATTTGGTTGTCCCCTCTGGTGTCTGTGAAACTGTGCCTTCCAGGCTTAATCAGACTTGGCCAGTTTTGCTTCCTTCTCCTTTTGTAATACCCAAATATCTAGCTACCTATGCTAACAAGAGCTCACACACCTGCCCTCCACCAAAGCCCTCTTACCTGTGTTCAGTAGGCTTGACACTATAGGAGCAGTAATGACTTTCCTTCTCCAATCTTATGCAAGAACCTCTCATTGGCACAATATAAACTAGAGCCCTACAGAGAAAGACGTCTGGGAAAAGTGTTTTCCAGGCCTTCAGCCTCTACAACACAATGAAGATGGCAAAAAAATTAGGTAGAATAATGCAGAAATGCTAAGAGGTAAAATAGCATTGTTTTTGTCATAAAGAAAATGCAACTCAATGCAAGTATTCATGTTCCTTATTACCTTTGTCCCTCTGTTTTGAGAATGTTTCTGTTACATAACTAGAATTCAATCTTATATTATCAGAGTTTGATTTGGTTGATTTTTATAAAAGAAATCTCCATATTAGACTCACTACTTTCTCATGTTGACCTGGGGCATGAATGAGCATGAGCAAAGACAGGCACTTACAGTGGTTTATTGGAATGAATTTATGTCTTATTTGTGGAGACAATGGTCTAATATTGATTATATTTTACCTCTTAAACTGTTTTAGTTAAGATATGAGTATGCTGTGATTTTATTTTAGAAAATGCAGACTGGTCTGTGGAACTGGACAAATAACTTTCAGTTGGACCCAGGAGTAGTATATGCCTGTTTTACATCATTGAAGGTTATCATGTAGCACTTGTCCTTCAAGTTAGGTTCCAGAACCAGTATCACCAGCATCACATGTGACCATGTTAGACATGTAGACTTTCAGGTTTCATCTCACAACTATTGAACTAAGTCTCTGGGTTTGGACTCAAATATCTGTAATTTTAATTTTAATTTTTTAAAAATGTATCTTTATTATTGAAAGTATTACAGATATCTCCCCCCTCTTTTGTTGTTTGTTTGTTTCCCATCGATCCCCTCCACCCAGCACCCACCCCTCCCATAGTCCATGGGCTATGCATATCTATACTAATAAAAGGGCAATATAGTATGAGACCCAATTTTCTGGATATCCTTCCAGACAAGGCTATGGTGGCAGGGGCGAGGCAAGATGGTTAGGGGTGATCAGGCAGGCAGGCAGAGGTAGTTAGGGGTGATCAGACAGGCAGGCAGAGGCAGTGAGAGGTGATCAGGCTGGCAGGCAGAGTAGATAGGGGTGATCAGGAAGGCAGGCAGGTGAATGGTTAGGAGCTAGTAGTCCCGTATTGTGAGAGTGATGTCCAACTGCCGCTTTAGGCCTAGGGATGTCCTGTGGGATCAAGCCTAAGCTGGCAGTCAGACATCCTCTGAGGGGTCCTGCATTGGAGAAGGTGCAGGTCAGGCTGAGGGTCCCCCTCCTGTGCACAATTTTCATACACCGGACCTCTAGTATGTATATAAGTTCCCCTATTGCTCTCTTTCCCCATCCCCACCTGCAATTCTAAACCAACATACAGGCCTAAATTTTAAAGAACTGAGAGAATCGCTTCCAGATCTGCATTTGATTCAGAAAAACATAGTGTGAGCTTAGTGTAGGTGACTACTCATAGGGTCCATACACTTCATCAGCACCTCAGACCAGACCTACAAGCACATTATGACAAAGAAACTCTGCTAATCTTCATTCTTCCTCTTGGTTTCTCTTTTCTTCTCTTTTCTCTCTTTATTCTCCCTTAACCTACAGATGCTGCAACTTAAATTGAGGTGATTTTTGTGATTAATATTTCCATCAAGCTTCCCTTAATGTACTTCTTGACCCAAATTTCCAGGGCATAAAATAAAGATAGAATTTCAATCTAATTTATTTTTATTCTTTAACATTTATCATTCATGTATGCCTTGAGGGACATCCTCCCACTTCTGACATGGTTGCAAATTGAAAAAGTTATTTTATTTTTGACTAGCTGTACTTGGCTACGCATTGCTATGAGAAAGCACACATTTCTAATATGTTTAAGTGCACAATCCTTGTGGGTATACAATATTTTTTTGTTGTTCTATTGTCTCTGAAGATATAGAGATTGCCGATTTGCCCAATCTAGAACACACAACATATAATTGTCCATGTGAGAAGCAATCTGTGTCTAGATCTAAACTGCACAATTCTAAAGATTGGCCCTGAGCTTTGTTGATGGTGATTGCAAATGCCAATCGAATTGGGAATTGCAATCTCTTAAATTGAAATGGCATATCCGTTGGAATCACAGGAATGCAAGGAATGAGGACATCTTCACCTTTGAAAGGTCCTGTCAAGATTGTTGCTACTACTATGACTTTGCTCATTAATTTTTTTCCTGCAAGCCGCATGCAGTTGCAAAGCTTTGGCTGGTTGATATTTCGCAACATGATAATTGGCATGCCGATTTTCAATTGCAGTATGTGTAGTGGCATCCCTGTCAGATTAAGTGAATTCAAAAATTCTGTTGGATAATTAACTGCTTCATCTGCTTCCACAGCAGTGTCAGTGGACTTGTATGTGACTGCCTTGCTTTGGCTGTTGGAAATTTGGAAGTCATAAATGGATAGTAAATCAGAAACATTGAAATGGAATTGTAAAATATTTAGTATAGCATGTGTTGTTTTTACGTTCAACAGATGGCACTGTTTTAAAAAAAAACATATTTTTACCTGTCGCAGGTGTGACATCTATACATCTATAGAATAGTAGGTATAAACATGCACATATTCGAATGCAACCATGTGTCAAAATTTCAAAGCAGTCAGTGAAGAACTTTCAGAGATTTAAGATTTTGAACAAACGAACATTTACCTTTTTATTTATATAGATGTTTCATTTATTTATTAAATATTTTTTTATTGTTCATAGTATTATAGATACCTCCCATTCCCCACCCCTTTGTCCCTCCTCCTCCCAATCCCTACCCATCTCTCCAGGTCATCACTACCTTATTGCCTGTGTCCATGGGCTATGCATATCCTATATAATAAAAGCCTAATATGCTAAGTGTTCGGTCCTTGGGTTTTCCATCCAACCAATCAAAGCATACTATGCTAATGATATGCTAAGGCCACTCAAACACTTGCTATGGCATGCACTGACCACCAGGGTGCAGACAGTCAACTGGTGAACCAGTCACTATGATGAGCACTGGCCACCAGGGGGAAGACGCTTGCTGCTGACTGGGACTGAGCAAGACAGGCCAGACATGCCCTGGAGCCATCCCATTGTTCCTCCCCAGCGGGCTAACCTCCACATCCCTCCTTGGGCCTGATTGCGCATCAGTGGGGTCCCTTGGCCTGGCCTGCACCTTCTTGCAATCTGGGACCCCTTGGGGGATGTCGGACAGCCAGTTTTGCCCGATCCCACAAGCCAGGCCGAGGACCCCACTGGTGCACAATTCGTGCACTAGGCCTCTGTTAAGTATATAAGTTCTTTGGTTTATCTCTTCTAGTCCCTCCAACCCCACATTGTGAATTATGTTAGTCTGTTCCATTAACATCCCATCTTTCTTCAATGCTTATTTTCATTTTATTTGCTTATGCTAAAAGTCAATCAGCAGGCCTTTCTTATTAATGGATTTATATCTAATTGCAGGTGGTTGGTGGAGGAGAGAATTTTGGAGTAATAAGATAAGAAATGTGAAGGAGGTTATAAAAGCTAATGTCCATTCTTTCAACCTATGTCTCCTAACACCCTTTCAATGATGTTGGCTCAAAAAAAGAGAGAAAGAAAAAAAATACTCTTTAATATTACTGTTTCTCTCTCTCACACTCCCCCTTGCTCTCTTGCTCTTTCTTCCTCATATGTATCACTCTTCTATCACTGCTAATTTGTAAAAATATTTGAGCAGCACTGCAATGAGCACTCAAAAAACAAAAAGAAAAACACCACAAAAAAAACATTGAATATAGCTGAGTGCTATTTGTTTACTGTCTTACTCTAGTTTTCCAAACAGATTTATTTATATGTAAATACGTTAGGGACAGAAATAAAATATTGAGGGCTAGCTATAATTATCATCATCATATATAATAAAAGTCTAATATGCAAATTGTCCCCTCAGGCAGTCATTAGACCAGGAGACTGGGAATTTGACCACTTGCTATGATGTGTGCTGACCACCAGGGAGAGGTGCAGAACATGTTGGGCGTCAATGATGTGGTGCTGGCAGTGGGCAACAGTAGAGGCCTTGCTGGCCCCGATGTGCCACGACGAGGAGGGGACCACAGCAGGATGGTAAAGCAGGTGAGCGGGCAGCACCAGGCCAAGGTGGGTGCAAGTGGGAGCCTGATCGCCCCGCAGATCACCCAGCAGGCGGGATGGTGGAGCAGGTAAGGGGGCAGTGCCAGGCCAAGGTGGGATGCCAGACAGGGCTATGGGGCTGCAAAGCTGAGGGCACAAGCTGGGGCCCAATCTCCACAGACCAACCCAAGGGACCCCACCCGTGCACGAATTCGTGCACCGAGCCTCTAGTAAGAAATATTAATCTTGCTCTGTTAACCTTGATTGTTCTAATTAGAGAAAGCACATTCTAATCTGGCAGTGCCTCAAATCCATCTTACTTGCTGGACTAGGTTTGTAATCACAGAACCGTCTCAAAATATGACCTGTTTAACAAAATATGTACTGAATTGGTTCTTGGAGACTAGTCCACAAGTCACACAGCCTGGGCACCCACAAAGGAGAGAACTTTGCCCTCCAGCTGCACCTGGAACCAAAGTCTTGTGCCCCATCCCCCAGCATAGAACAAAAACGTCAGGGCATAATCCAAACTCAAACACCAGAACCCTTTTAGAAGTGAAAGGACCATTGACCAGGAAAATTGGTGTAAATATCCCTTTACTCTAAATGGCCACATTCCAAGCTCCTCCAGTTAGAAAATACTCACCCTGCCATCACCCTTGTAGCCTATCTGTTGCCCTAGCCCCTTGAAAACCTTTGGCCTGGTCCAGCAAGCGAAATGAATTTTAGGCACCACTAAGTCTTCCAACTTCTTGGTGACTTTTTGAGCAATAATCCTTTCTTTACTCCAGACTCTGACATTTAGAGTTTTGACTTTGATACTATACCAGCTTAAAGGTTTTTAAACTGAGAAAAGGGGATGCGTGAGGGGGCTAGGGTAAATTCCTGCAGTTTTCAAGCTTTCCTATAAGATCTCAATTTGCAGAAATTGGGACTTCTTCGGGTGATCACACATCATTGCCTAGGGGCCTTTTCTTATACCCCCCTTCTATGAAAAAGCAAACGATTACCTCTGGGTCCTGAGTTATTGGCTTAAGGGGAGGATTGAAGGTGAGAAAGAGGAAATAATTAACAGGGGCAAGTTTTCAGAGATATTGAAAAACAAATTAAGTAAAATGAAATGTTCAGGTAGCAGATTTTTTGAAAAAGAACAGAGAATATTATTCTGACACAAAGAAGTCCATAAGATGAACGTTTTGTGAAATGTTGTCATAGAAAGAAAGGAAGATGTTTTATAACTAGGATGTTAAAAGTGGTTTAAAAAAAGATAACATTAAAGCGTTTCAGACATTTTTAAAGGTCTAAAGAGGCAGTTTAGGAGTATTGGGAAGAGCTGTGGACTTAGAATAAAAAAATCCATTCATGATTTTCAGATTTGCCAATTGCCATGAGATGTTACTCATGTTAATATCTCATTGCTCTAATTCTTTCTGTTCTGTTGTATTTTGTTTGTTTGTTTAATTGCATTTGTTGGGGTGACACTGGTTAACAAAATTCTTATGTTGTCTTTTACAAAGAGGTTATAATGGCCATAGAGACACGATTCCCAGATTCTTGTTCAAAGGAGGACTTGTTGTCCTGGTTGATGGTAGTGGTATGTGCAGGCAGCCTTCAGCTCTCAGCCCCTTCAATAATTGCCTCAGTTGCTACCTCACCCAGAGCAAAGTACTTCCGGGGACAGTTCATATGCAATGACTGATGGACACAGGGGCGTAAAGGCTTGGCCATTTCAGGCCAATACGAAACAACTTGGAGGGGATATTTCAGCTTCAGAGCTATGTTGGGGTCCCCATCGTTGTTGCTTGGGCCTGCTATGCAGCCGGACTTCTCTTTTATCCAATCTTGATGTCTTCTCTCTCCCAGATGTGTTTATAATAAGGTACCTTCTCATAAAACATCTATCGTCAAACAACCTCAGAACCACTTCTGGAGAACACACTGGTGTCCAAGATTGCTGTGAGGTTTCAAGAAGGCAGTGGTGAATGTAAAACTGTTTCAACTGAAGGAGGTGCTCATAGACACACTAGCTCATAGTTTATTTACAGTTCCAGTTTCGCAGAGAAGCAAGATGTCATGTTCTAAAGATCTTAAAATAGTCTGTTTAATAAAACATTTTCTAAAGTTAGAGCACAGTATTTCTTTGTAACAAGCTTGGGTCCTTTAGGAATGTTTTCAGGAGTGTGTGAATGTAGTTTTTGAGGCATTGCTGTGTATTCAGTCTGTGACCACAGTTACCATATGTAAGAAGACATTACACTAACCTATGACCACATTATATATTCAGTTTGTGGCTGTATTTAGAGGTCAGTCTTTGCTAAGAGAAATCATGGCATAGCTTGGATTCAGAGCTTGTCCAAGACACAATGGGAGATATGTTTATAGCTTGATGCATGGGGGAATCCATCCTCCAAGGAAAAGGGTCAGGAACACAGAAAAGTCTCACCAAAGAAGTGTCAGTGACTTTATTGTTTTTGGAAGGAAGTGGTAAGCAGTCCAACCAGTCAGCCTCCTCTAAAGATTCCAGTATTATACTTAATTTAAGCTGTGATTATTATAACTAGGGTAGTTTTCTTTCTTTTACTCTTATTGTTATAGATTTATTGTCAATAGTGACCCATTCAGCTATAGTGTCTAGTACTTCAAGAACTACAGCTTCCCTGGAATAAATGAAGATTCATAGCTGACAGCTGATTTCTGTCAAGAATGAGTTCATACCAGTTAAGTGATAACTCCATTCAAAGGACCAGCAGTTCAGTCCAATAGTGTCCTCCTGAGAAGAACAGATTCCCATTTAGGCACAAGGATGTGAGGAAAGGGTAGGAAATGGTTGCTTTGTCAATATTTCTCAATGGATTTACATTGGATAGCTATGACCTACTTCTGCATTATCAATCATCTCAAAAGTTAACTTCAGAGTTAATGTTGAGATACGTGTCTGTTGGGAATAATCTGACTGATGTAAGAGTTAACACAGAGGGTTTTTTGTTTTGTTTTTCATCTTCTGTCAGGATTATCTTGCTTCTCTTTGACATTTCCACCATGAAAGCTGTCTGTACAGATTAAATGAACCAGCAGACTCTGCTTTACTTTTCTTAAGAGATGAAAGCTTGAGCTATATGTTAGTGGTAATAGAATAATTTGTCAAGTGAGTGAATTTAATTAATTTGCATAAAGAAAAATTAGCAAAACAGATCTACTGGTCTGTTTAGGAGGTCCAATGATGCTGTAAAAATTAGACCTAAATGAGACTAAAGTTCTTGATTATGTAATGTAAACCCTGGGTGATTCTGCCCAGTAAAAGTCTAAAATCATTTAATGTTTTCTCTTTTCAACATAATTTTGCTGACTATGTCATAAACATTTCCATAGTAAATATTTCACTATGTGCATATGTATATGGAATAAAATTAATAAATTAGAGAAGAGTATATTGTGAAAATTGTGAAAAATAACTCAGCCTCCTATTCCTGGCCTGGGACACACAGTATTCCCATCAAAGGTAACCACTTTTCAAACCTATTCTGTGCATATGCAAATAAAGACATTCACATTTACACATTGACACATATATTGTTGTGTCACATTGTGCTTTCTATTCTGCACCTTGCTTTTTTTAAAAAATATATTTTTAATAGAGGCCCAGTGCACAAAAATTTGTGCACTCGGGGAGGGAGGTGTCCTGTGCCCTCTTGCAGTCTGGGACCCCTCAGAGGATTTCCACCTGCTAGCTTAAGCCCACTTCCTGGGGGATTGAGCTTAAACTGGCAGTCAGACATCCCTCTGGCAGCCCAGGATCCCTCAGAGGATGTCCACTTGCCAGCAGGGAGCAGGCCTAACCTGCAGTAGGACATACTTAGCGCTGCTGAGGAGGCAGGAGAGGCTCCCACCTCCATGGCTGTACTAGCAGCTGTCAGCCTAGCTTGTGGCTGAGCAGACCTCCCCCTGTGGGAGCACACTGACCACCAGGAGGCAGCTCCTACATTGAGCATCTGCCCCCCGGTGGTCATTGTGTGTCATAGTGACCAGTCATTCCCAGTTGTTCTGCTGTTAGAGTTAATTTGAATATTACCCTTTTATTATATAAGATTGATTTAAGAGAAGAAGGGAGAGGGAGAGAGAGATAGAAACATAAATGATAAGAGAGAATCATTGATCAGCGGCCTCCTGCACACCCCATTCTGGGGCTTGAGCTTGAAACCCAGGCAGGTTTCTTGACCAGGAATCAAACCCTAACCTCCTGGTTCATAAGTCAACATCAACCACTGAGCTATCCAGGCTGGTGCTTTCTTTTTTTTTTTTTTTAACTTAATATATCTTGGATCACAAAATGAAAGAAGATTTAAAATGTTGTTATGCCACCCAGAGATGTATTAAAACCATTCAGGAGCCTCTTTTAGATTTCAACTAAATTGATAATCCCTCCCCCCCCCACACACAAAAAAAAAACACATAAAGAAAAACAGTTTATGATAAATAGACTCAATTCTTAGGTAGAAAAAATTTGATTGTAGTTCTATTTACATAAAGTTGGTTTGCAGGTTTGATGAGTTACTCTGTTTAAAGAGTTCACTGATAAAAGAGGGCTTTGCAACTTTTTTCTCCACTTTAGTCTTTCCTTTCTTCTTGGTTTCATTCCATACATTTATTCAATACCGTTGAGACAGTCCAGCCATGTACCAGGCATTTAATTAAGTGCTGTTTTTGTAGAGGTGGTTCAAGTAGCAGAAGGAAAAAGGAGACTAGATTAAAAATCAACATCAACATAAAATCCACAGTGATGTATATTATAACATATGTGTAAAACACATTTACCACTCTAAGGGAAGATGGGTTTTTTCTCCTAAATAAGTCAGAGAAATTGTGGAGGGGAAAAAATAAAAAGCGAACTTTGAGCTTAGCTTTGGGAAGAGACATTTTCTAACAACAACAAAAAAGACATGGATTGACTTTCCCAGGGGATGAAGCCACATTAAAAGAGCACATAGTTATGCTCTAACTGATTTGGCTCAGTGGATAGAGCATTAGTCTGCGGACTGAGGGGTCCCAGGTTCGATTCTGGTTAATGGCATGTTGCGGGCACATCCCCAGCAAGGGGTGTGCAAGAGCCAGCTGATCCATGTTTCTTTCTCATTGATGTTTCTAACTCTCTATTCCTCTCCCTTCCTCATTGTAAAAAGTCAATAATCTACTCTAATAAAAGAGTAATATGCAAATTAACCACAATGCCAAGACACCTAAGCCACGCCCACCAGCCCAGCCATGCCCCCAGCCAATCAGAGTGACTGTATGAAAATTTACCCAGCCTAGATGGAGGCCGGCAGCCATGGAGCTAGAGCAAACAGGAGGCTTCCATTGCAACTGCCTGCTTAGCCTGGCTGGGCCTCTGCTCCTGGCAACAATGTTTCAATTATAGAAGCCACGGAGCTGAAGCAAACAGGAGGCTTTGTTACTTGCCTAGGCCTCTGCTCAAGATAACAAAGTTTCAATTACAGAAGATAAATAAACCCCAGAAACCTGCTTCCAGTCAGCCTCGCTGCGACCTTGGGTCAATGAGATCTATGAGCAGTCTGAAAATGGCCCTCAGCCCCTCACCCAGGCTGGCCAGCTACCCCAGTATTGACCTGAACCCTGAAGGGACTGTGGGCAGCCTGAAAATGGTCCTCAGCCCCTCACCCAGGTTGCCCAGGCACCCCAGTAGGGACCCAAACCCTGAAGGGGCTGTGGGCAGCTTGAAAACAGCCCTCAGCCCTCACCCAGGCTGGCCACACCCTCATGGGGTGAATGTCCCCTGGGGAGCTTGGCCAGCCTCCAAACAGCCATCAGCCCCTCACCCAGGCTGGCCAGGCCCACCAGCAGGTGGACATCCCCCGAGGGGTCCCAGACTGCAAGAGGGCACAGGTCAGGCTAAGAGCCCTCCCCCCTCAAGTGCTTAAATTTTTGTGCACCAGGCCCCTTCTCTAGTATATGTATATATTGCACATAGAAGGATGAAGAGGAGCCCAAAAAGGCAGAGAGAAAATGAGAAAAGAACAGAGCAACATGTTGTCTTTGGAAAGTTACACATATTAAGAAATGGCTCAAGGTTTAAATTCAAAGTTGAAAAGAAGCACTGGAGAAGCAGATAAAGAGATGAAGTGAAGGTGGAATCTAATGTAAAGTGTGCACAGGCTTCATTTGGTAGTAGAATGTCCCATTTAAGAACTTTAAATGATGGAAGAAAGGATTGGATTTGTGTTTAAGTAAAAGAATCCATACAATTCAGTGAAGAATAGCCTGGAGGAAGAAGAGACTTGAGGAAAGAAAAATATTTATAGGACATTTTCTTGTGGCTCATGTGATAAGGATCAAAATAAAGGTGGAAACAAGAGAGACATGATGACAATGATATTGGAGCAATATTTACTAAAAGCCACTGGGTTTGGTGACTACAGTTAATAGGAAGATACTTTAACTGTCAGACTTGGGGTTTGGAGAATCAGTGGCTGATGATGAAACCTTCACCTTGAAGAGGATATGTTGTTATGTACTCCACAGTTAGCTTCATGGCAACACCATATTTTGAAATGGCCTTCTAGTACAAAATAATTAATATTAACTATTTATTCAAATATGTGAAAATTATTTTCATGTGCAAGAGATTATTATTAATAATTTGCTAAATATCTGCCATATCAATTGCAAATACATCTTATTTGAATCTATATTATAAAAACCCAGTGGCCCTAATGCTCAAAGACTGGTGGCCAGGAGGCTGTGTCCTCAGAGAGGTGCGCGCAGGTGGGCAGGGCTGCGTGCATAGCACAGCGGGGTCTGAGGTCTCAGGTCTCATGAGAATTTGGGTCTTGCATGATTTTGCGTACTGGGTCACTAATCAAGATGCCTTATTTCATCCACCTATGTTAGAAAATTAGGAAAGATATTATACACTACTTATGGTCCCTATTAAATAAGCATATCCTATTTTATAGGCTTAGTTACCATTCTTTGTACTATACAAAATGTTTCTATGTAAATAGATGCTAGTTTGTTGAATGGTTGCTTTCTTCATGGAAAGCTATGCTTTCTGTCTCTAGGTGTGTTAACTATGGGTCACACCTGAAAATTACATAGGCAGGTGTTCAGTTAGCAAACCAGTAAGATATAATTTACTTTCAGTGTCCAAAGTAGCTAAACCAGGAGGTGGTAGACATGCAATGGAAGAAACCCCAGAACAGGAATAAAAATTTACATCGGAAAAGCAGCAAATTCAAGTATTTATATTGATGAAGGACTTGCTTGTGACTGCAAGGGATTTAGGTAAAATGGTGAGATCAATCAGAAAAATTCTTAAGAATTTGACAGTGGGATTAGGGTTACATGGCTGGGTAGGCTAGGATTCAGGGTCAGACTTTAAACCCAGAGAATTGAATGTAAGCACTCCATGTAACAGGCTTTTTAAACAAATTATGTATACCCAAAAAGAGTCTGTAAAGCAACTATAAATCAATGTTCAACTAATTATCTCTATTAACTAGCATTTGCTTTCAGCTTTATGTAATGGAAACTGAAAACATAGACTTAAACAGGCTAAGAAATTCATCTTAATCAGAAAATAGAATATGGATAGTAAACAACACAGGATTGGTTTAATGGCTCAACAGTGTAAGAGCTGAGATGGCTGCAATTTCAGGGGAATTCCTTTTGGTCACTGTATACAAGAGATGTGGCAGAAACAAGCAGAGGTATTCAATATTCACAACTACCAGGATGGCATGAACTTGGGGAAAAATCAGAATGGATACCTGGTCAATCAAAATGGTTTGTGGACATAAACAACCAGTACATCTGATCATAAGGA
>PVJC01025140.1:0-24962 GCA_004026665.1 Murina feae | reverse complement strand
TCCTCCCCTGCAGGCTTTGTCCCCCCCAACTGCCCTCCCCTGCAGACCTCGGTCCCCCACAAGTGCCCTCCCCTGCAGACCTGGGTCCTCCTCAACTGCCCTCCTCTTCCAGCCTAGTCCCCCACAACTGCTCTCCCCTGCAGACCTGGGTCCCTCCCAACTGCATTCCATTTGCTGGCCATCTTATGGTGGCCATCTTTGACCACATGGGGGAAGCCATCTTGTGATGGTCAATTTGGATATTACTCTTTTATTAGATAGGATTAGAATAAAGATGATAAGACCAAGAAAGACTACTTTTCTTCTCTGTGTTTGCTGTGCAGGTTGAGGTTGTTAAGGTGGGTATTATATTTATACATTTATCCCATGAATAAAATATATCTGACCCATTTTACCTTCAACAGACAGGAGGAAACACTTTTCTAGTGCTTTTACCACACTATTTATAAACATGAAAGGTTTTATTTTTTACTAATATAAAAATGAGCATACAGATACTATACATATCAGTATTTAAAATAATTTTATTAAATACACAATGGCTTCATCTCTAGTATCTTCGTGCCAAGATATTGTACTTGACGTCCTCATGCCCTTATATTACTCCTGTGAAGCAAGTAAGAAACCAATATTCTTCCTGTTATCATAGAAAAGAACCCTGTTATCATAGAAAAGAAACATAGCCAGTACTTTCCTTAAGGTTACACAGTCTTGACACAGGAGACAGCTACTGGTAATAGAGGCAAAATCTTATGTTTACAGTATAGTGAGCCTAATGTGTTTCCTATGCTACTGTTATACCCCAACTTTTCTACATAAGTAGCTATGTATTTATGACTGTTTAATTGTCTTTATGACAGAAAACAACGAATATCTTCTATTTCATATTAGCTAATTTACAGTCAATGAAGAAAAAAACACATAACTAACTAAAGAGGAGTAATGACCTAGAATTAAAAAATCAGATTTTTGTTGTCATCTGTATTCTAGAAAAGTCTGTACAGATCACTTGTAGGGTTGTATTTCTAATGCAGTGTTTCACTTTAAAATTGCACATTACTTTGTTAGAAAATTATAATCCTTCTGGCAATAATGAATAGGGGGAATGTATAGAAAAGATGTTCTCTTCCTATTTTCCAGGTTCCTAATTTTTCTATGAACAGAGATGTGCATACTTTGGCATATAGATGGTTAAAAGTTCTTTTCATAAGTTCTGTGAGTTTTACATAATAATGCAGGATTCCCTTGGGAGGAGCACCAACTTATACCTTTTTATTTTCAGAAAAAAAAATCATCACCACCATTATCTCCTACTAGGGGCCCAGTGCACAAAAATTTGTGCACTCGGGGGGATCCCTCTGCCGGGCCTGTGCCCTCTCACAGTCTGGGACCCCTTAGGGGATGTCCACCTGCTGGCATGCCTGGCCAGCTTGGGTGAGGGGCTGATGGGCGTTTCAGGCAGCCCACAGCCCCTTCAGGGTTTGGGTCCCTACTGGGGTGCCTGGCCCGCCTGGGTGAGGGGATGATGGCTATTTGCAGGCTTCCCAAGCCCCCCAGTGGGGACCCTCACCCTATGGGGGTGTGGCCTGCCTAAGTGAGGGGTTGAGGGCCATTTCAGGCTTCCCATAACCCCTTCAGGGTTTGGGTCTCTCCTGGGGTGCCTGGCTTGAAGCAGGTATGTAGGATCTATTTAACTTCTATAATTGAAACTTTGTTGCCTTGGCCCCCTGCTCTAAGCCTGGGTTGCCCCTGGCAACCCAATGTCCCAGCCCCACAGGTATCTGGGGTTTGTTTATCTTCTATAATTGAAACTTTGTAGCCTTGAGTAGAGCTCAGGGCCCCCAGGGCTCTGGCTTCCTCCATTGCCTGGGGCCACTCCAGCTCTGTGGCCACCGTCATCTTAGTTGAGTTAATTTGCATATTTTCTCCTGATTGGTTGGTGGGCGTGCCTCGTGGTCATGGCTTGTGGGTGTAACGGAGTGAGGGCCAATTTGCATATTACTCTTTTATTAGATTAGATTTCTACTAACAAAATCATAGTAAGTGAAACTCTCAGGAAGCTAAATTAATATTTTCAGTTTACTTATGACATTGTCAGAGTTCTAAATGACCACTTTTGACTAACTCCTCTGTCTTTGTTTCATTATTTATTTTTTAACTTTATTTTTATTGTTGACACTATTACACATGTCCCTATTTCCTTCCGTTTTGAACTGCCAGATATATTACCAAGGGCATTTCATATACTGTAGTAATGTTTCTTGAGGTCAGAGAGAGAGAGAAAGAGGAGAGGGTTAGAAAGATGTCCATCCTTGGCAGGCTTCCTAATTATTTTTCTATTTTGGATTTTATCATTGTCTGTTATAGTTATTTATGCAAATGGGTTTGATACATGCTGTACTTTATGAAATAGTTGTATTGATTACAGATACTGATAAGGCTAAAACCCTGCCCTCAAGCAAAAAAACAAATGAACAAACAAAAACTGCTAAGACTAAGGTGCTAAGGCACCTGCTAAGTAATAGGGAAGGGACATTGCAGTTTTGTGTCTTACTTTGTTTCGGAATGAGGTAAAATACTAGTAAGAGGGTGCATTTGAGATTCTATGGGAAAGTTGCAGAGGAAGCTAGTTGATTGTTAGATGTTAGGAGAATCAGTTTCTAGAACCACTTCTGCCTAGAATTATCTGTGAGACCTTAAGCAGTTCTCTTCTTCTACCTCTTTTTGATGTATAAAAATAAGAAGTGGAATCAGATGACTTTTAAGAAAATTTCCAACTGTGGTAATTGACCTTTGTGCATAGGATAAGTAGTTAGTCCTAACAGTCTAATTTTAGAAGGGGGCTAGACACATGTTCCATATATAGGTAAGGGTGGCTATTTAGTTTGAGATGACCTGTAAGTGAATTTTAGGAAACTAGTAATCCAGCCATTGTTTTATTGCCAACCCTCCCCCTCCCCCCGACCCCGCATCAGGCTTCTAGTGTAACTAGAATACATCTTCCTTATATGTCTTAGATAATACTGAATTGGTATGTAATGCGTCTCAACAGTACACACTGCAAGTGGCCCTGGTCCAAAACCCTCTACCCACAATAAAAGGGTAAAAGTAATAATCTAATATATATTGGAAGAAGAATTAGGCTCATCGTTGTTCTTGAAAAAGCTAAAACCCAAATGAGAAGCCTTCTCTCTATTTTGTCTATAGGACCAGGTCAATTATATTTATCTACCTTCAGTTTAGAATAGTTCCAATTTCCATTAGTTACATGACTCAATATACTATGAACAAAAACACTTTGAAGCTCTCTTCAGTCTAACTGAACCAGTTTTCCATAAGAAAAGCTGTAACTAAATAAAGTGCAATATATTGTATACCTCAGTCATTCAGCAGTGCTTCAGGGTATAGTCTTCCCTAGATGCACTAACATTAATCAGAAATTCATCATTAAGGGAAAATACACCTCATAGTTTGTATATCAGTCATTTAGGAATATTACATAATCTACTTTACTTGATTTATCTAGTCTGTAATCCTCCTTGCATTCTAAGAACTAGTACAGTGTTTTCATAACAGAAAAATAATTTTGTCTCATTTAATCAAAATTCTCTACTTACTTGCAAGTAATCCATTTTCATATATAAGCTTTTTTTGTACCAAATTTACTTTGAAGTATAAGGAACATGTCTTTTTAGAGCACAAAGAAATACCTCCCGCCACCTGCTAAGTAATAGGGACATTTCAGTTTTGTGCTATATTTACTATAAGAATTAAAGACGGTGCAACAAATCTAATGGCAAAATGTAAGCAGCACAGACAAACTGTTTAGAATGGGGCATTTTCACATGTCTATCATCTTGCTGATCTTTTGAAATTTATAGCCTCTAAGTGCATGGGTCTAAATCTTCAAAGCTTGAGAAACAGAGATGCAACATGAACTAATCTTCGTTTCCCCCCTATCCTCTTACAGCAGCACTAATGGAAATGTATTTTGTTTAATGACTCTGAAATCCTGTTTTTAATTAGATGTGGGAATTGGTCTTACTTTGTAACAGATGATACTGAAATAATAATATGAAAGATTCTACACTGAGACCACTATATTTGTAAATCTATATCATTTTTCATTTTATCGACAGAAGGTGTGTGCAAGGGAAAAAATCAATTTTAAAAAGAAGAAAAATAATATCTAATAAAAACTTCCAATTCCAATATTTTAGTGTTACTGTCAATACATTGTAGTAAGGGAAGTGCATGCACTTTGTTTTAAATTTTAGGAAACAAGTGTTTTAGATTTTTTATTTATTCCTGATAATGATTATTGAATGTTATTGCAAAGTTTGGGTAGAAAAGTTTAATTAAGTGATGGAGATCCTATCATTGAAGTCTGTACTATACATTAGTTTGATTATACCAAATAATTCATACTGTGTTTCAAGAACAATTTTATATTCAAACAACTAATTTAAATGGTGAATAGACTGAATGCAAGAACTGTTCAGTACCTCATATTCTTCATTGTCATTAAATGGTAGTCACACATCATTTTTGTCACTAAAGTTTAGTAATGTGTACAGGTATTAGGTATTTTAAATATAATGCTAATGGACTCTAAGAGCCACACAGAGACTTGCAAAGAAATTAATGTATTATGGCTAGGTTTCATATTCCTTTCAAAACTCATGTATTATTGCCATTTATGATAGTAAGAATGCTTGGACACTTCCTTGGAAATTTTGATTAATAGTACATGATGATAAATGTAGGTATTATTACAATTCTTTGCTTCCTAATTCATATATTCTACTCTTTTTAGTAGATCTAAGACTTGGCAAAAGAGAAAACAATGTGCGTAATTTCTTAGTAAGCTCAAATCTGTTTAGCTATTTAGTTTACAAAGCATTTTCACACCTATTTATTGACTTTGATTATAAAGATATCTTGTAAACTAAGTAGCACAAGTACTATCATTATCCCTTTTTGGTAGTTGAAGAAACCAAAGATCAAAGAGGCTCAGAGATCTGATAAAGTTCAAACAGATAGTATATAGTCAAATATATTACTTTCAACTCCAAAATCAACATTCTTTCATGGCAAAATAGCTCATTTTGTTAAAAAAATTAAATAGAGAATGCATATGGTTCCATCAATATACAGGTTAATAAATTTTGGTAACTACATAATGGTTAAGAACACAATGTAATTAGAATGGAAATTTCCCCAAACTCTAAGTTCATGACTTTGGTCACATTGCAAAGTAATGGAGTAGGTTTCAATTCAGAGATGGTGAACAGAATAATTTATTTACTTTGCTCACTAGAATATTTTTTCATGAAACAGGACTGCCACTTTATTTCTTGCAAAACAAATCAAAGATCATATCAGTGACAAAGCAACAATTATAAAATCCTTGTTTCTTTCTTGTTTTTAAAAAAATATACTTTATTGATTTTTTTACAGAGAAGAAGGGAGAAGGATAGAGAGTTAGAAACATTGATGAGAGAAACATCATTCAGCTGCCTCCTGCACACCTTCCACTGGGGATGTGCCTGCAACCAAGGTACATGCCCTTGACCGGAATTGAACCTGGGACCTTTCAGTCCACAGGCCGACTATCTACTAAACCAAACCAGATAGGGCAAAATCCTTGTTTCTTAAGATTAGAAATAAGGCATGTGCACTTCACCTTCCCTGTTGCAATATATTGCAAACACCACCTGTGGAAACCTCTTACACATCCTGCGTGGATCAGGGTTCCTGTTCAGGGTTTGAGTTCTGGAGAAGGCCACACACAAAATGAAGAGAGAGACTAGAAAAGAAATAATTTGGAATTTGGGGGGCCAGCCGTGGAGTCTACCACTGGTGGGAAAGACTGCCCACTGGCGCCCAGGCCTTGCCAGCCTTTTATTGAGGCTATGGGAAAACACTCATATCTTTTAGGCAGGAAATTCCAACAATAAACAGGCAGCAAGAATTTACATATGAGTCACAGGTGGAGGATTGCTTTACCTATCAATGTCTCCATCTATACTGATGAGTGAACAGCTCCGACCATTCAGTGCAATTAAGGTTGACCAACCTTCAGGCACATTTCTCTATTAGTGACAATAGATGGATCTCCAGCAACCACCATATTTTACTGCAGGTTTTCATTAGATTTACTTTTAAAAAAATATTTTATTGATTTTTTTTTACAGAGAGGAGGGAGAGAGAGAGTTAGAAACATCAATGAGAAACATTGATCAGCTGCCTCCTACACATGTCCTACTGGGGATATGCCCACAACCAAGGTACATGCCCTTGACCTGAATTGAACCTGAGACCCTTCAGTCCACAGGCTGACACTGTATCCACTGAGCTAAACAGGTTAGGGCCTTACTTTTTTAAATTAATGTCTTTGTTATTTGTACACATAATCCATTAGCTATATCAGTGAGTAAAATGACTTACATGAGCTCTAGTGCACCAGTTAACTGAGAGATTCTAGCTGCTTCATTATGAAATACTATAAAGTTCCTTATAATTATGCAACATGCTAATTATCTAATTTACTTGTTTATGTTCCTTAACCTAGAATACTGTCTTACATAAAGTTAGCATGAAAAATATACAAAAAAAACAGATCAATTATATAAACTTCAATGGATGTTCCTGGCACATGGTAGGTTCTCAATAAATATTTACTGAATGCTGATTATGTAAAGTGCCATTGTATTCTATACTTTACATTGAGAGTCCTATGTATTATTCTAATGTAGGACATACTGTTAATCTAGCTGTTTTATTTTTTTTAGAAATTAAAATTTTACTTTATTGATTAAAATATGTTTGTTTGACCCATGTGTTGATTTACATTTATATTTGCCACTTACCATGTTCAAAGATGTGAGAGAATTCACAGAGTAGTTGGAAAATTTAGCTATCTTTTAACATGACACATGTTATTGCCAGAAATAACAATAATATTCCTTAAATACTCACTAGTTATTGGTATATAGTTGGCATACAATATTATATTAGTTTCAGGTGTACAACACAGTGAATCAACATTTATGTTCCTTACAAAGTGATCACCACAATTAGTCCTGTAACCATACATCACAGTTACATAGTTATTGTGATATTATTGACTATATTTATTATGCTGTACATTACATTCCTATGACATTTTTAATCTGAAAATTTGTACTTCTTAATCTCCTTTAGATTTTCTGATTCCCCTCACCTCCATCCCCATCAATTTTTTTCTGTCTCTGAGTGTGTTTCTATTTCATTTTGCTTGTTCATTTGTTTTGTTTTGCAGAGTCAACATGTAAGTGATATCATACAGTATTTGTCTTTCTTTGACCAACTAATTTCACTGAGCATAATACTCTTTAGGTCCATCCATGTTGTTGTAAATATCAAGAATTCAATTTTTTTATGGCTGAGCAATATTGTACAGGTGTGGGCAAAAGTAGGTTAAATTACCGACCATCATTACTTAAAAGATAAATCATAATTAAGGATATGATATAATAAAAATAATAATAGGACAAATAAAAATAAATAATACAGTAATAAATAAATAATACAAGAATAAACTCTGTTTCATGTGCTCATGACTGTAAACCTACTTTTGCTAACTCCTGTATATGTATGCCACATCTTTAGCCATTATCAATGAACACTTAAGTTGCTTCCATATCTTGACTATTGCCAAAAATGCTGCAGTGAAAATAGAGGGACATATATCTTTTTGAATTTGCACTTTTTATTTTTTAGATAAATACACAGAAGTGGAAATTCTGGGTCATGTAGTAGTTCTATCTTAAAAGTTTTGCGGAATCTTCATACTGTTTTCCATAATGGTTCTACTAGTTTACAATCCTATCAACAGTGCATAATGATTCCCTTTCTTCCATATCCTCGCCAACACATGCTCTTAGTTGTTTTTTGATGGTAGCCATTCTGACAGGTGTGAAGTGATATCTCATTGTGATTTTGATTTGCATTTCCCTGATAATTAAAGATGTCTAGAATTTTTTGTGTTCCTGTTAGCAATCTGTGTGTTCTCTTTGTAGAAATACGTATTCAGGTCCTCTGTCTATTTTTTTTTTTAAGTGCATCATTGATTTCTTGATGTTCAGTTGTATAAGTTTTTTTATATATTTTGGATATTAACCCTTATTGGATATATCACTAGAAACTATTTTTCTCCTATTCAGTACATTGCTTTTTTCATTTTTTAAATTAAATTTATTGGGATGACATTTGTTAATAAGATTATATAGGTTACAAGTGTACAATTCTATGATACATCATCTTGCTTTGTATGCCCATCACCCAAAATCAAATCTTCTTTTGTCAGCATGTATTTGACCTCTTTAACCCTTTCTTTACTCCCTGCCCCCTTCCTTGTGGTAGCCACCATACTATTACCTGTGTCTATAAGTTTTGTTTGTTGCATTCAATTTTATATCCCACATATGAGTAAAATAATAGTTCTTGACTTTCTGTCTGACATTTTGCTACAAATGGCAGTATATCATCTTATTTTATGACCGAATAGTATTTCATTGCATATATATACCACATCGTCTTTATCCAGTCATCTATTGAAGAATGCTTCAATTGTTTGCATGTTCACCTCCATGAATAATGTTGCAATGAGCAAAGGGGGTGCATATATCCTTCTGAATGAATGTTTTCAAATTTTTAGGGTAGATATACAAAAGAGGGATTGCTGAGTCATATGATAACTATTGTTGATTTTTTGAGAAACCTCCATACTGTTTATTTATTTACTTGAATTTATTGGGGTGACATTGTTTAATAAAACCACACAGGTTTCAAGTGTACAACTCTATGACACATCATCTCCATACTGCATGGTGTGCTCACCAATCAAAGTCAAGTCTCATTCTGCAACCTTTTATCCCCTATTTGCCCTCTTCCACTTCCTCCACCCCCTTTCCATCTGATAATCATCATACTGTTGTCTGTGCCTTTTTCTATTCTTTTTAAAAATATTTTTTTATTGATTTCAGAGAGGAAGAGGGAGGGAAAAATGGAAACATTAATGATGAGAGAGAATCTTTGATCGGCTGCCTTTTGCACACCCCACTGGGTACCAAGCCTGAAACCCGGGCATGTGTCTTGACCAGAAATCGAATCCTGACCTTCTGGTTCATAGGTCAACACTCAACCACTGAGCCACTCTGGCCTGTCTGTTTCTTTTCTTAATACCTTCAACTTTTTCACCTTGCTCCCCACAAAACCCTCCATTCTGACAGCTGTCAGTCTGTTCCATTAATCTATGAGTCTGTTTCTATTTAATTAATTGTTTTGTTCATTAGATTCCACATATAAGTGAAATCATATGGCACTTGTCTTTCTCTGACTGGCTTATTTCACTTCTCATAATACCCGCAAGGTCTATCCTTGCTGTCACAAAAGGTAAGATTTCCCTTTTTTCCCTTTACCCTTGAGTAGTATTCATGTGTGTAAATATACCAGCTTTTTTTTATCCAATCATCTCCTGATGGGCACTTGGGCTGCTTCCAAATCTTGGCTTTTGTAAATAACACTACAATGAGTGTAGGGTGCATATGTTCTTTAGAATTAGTGTTTCAGGTTTCTTCAGATACATTCCCAGAAATGGAATCGCTGTATCATTAGGCAGTTCCATTTTCCATTTTTATTTTCTGAGAAAATTCCATACTATTTTCCACAATGGCTGTACCAATTTTCATTCCCACAAACAGTGCAAGAGGGTTGCCTTTACTTTATGTGCTATCCAACACCTGTTGTTTGCTGATTTACTGATCATCACCATTCTGACAGGCATGGTGATATCTCATTGTGTTTTTTTTTTTTAATTTATCTATATTGTTTCTGAGATTCATCAGTTTGTTCCATGCTTCTATGTCTCTTCTTTCATAAGTTTATTTTGTTCATTATATTCCATATATAAGTCATATCATGTGATACTCATCTTTCTCCAATTAGCTTATTAGGCATAGCATAATACTCTCCAGGTCCCTCATGCTGTCTCAAAGGGTAAGAGATACTTATTTTTTTAAATATTTTTTACTAAGGGCCCAGTGCACAAATTTGTGCACCTTAAAAGGAACTGTGGGCTGTGAGGCTCCAGTGGGCACAGGGGTGGGTCTCGACCCATCCTCCCCACCCCCATCCAGTCCCTCCCACCACAGCCCCCAGTCCCCTGTCTGCCAGCAGCCCTGCTGCCACCACCACTCTTACATGTTGATGGCTCTGGCCCCACTCACACCTGCTGACAATGTGGAACAATTGGGGCCAGAGTCAAAAGCAGGTGCAACAGGGCTGGCACCATCAGTGGGTGTGACTGGCAGCTGCTGCCCCGATGCCCTCTGGAGCAGGGGGAGGTGGAGAAGCTCTCAGAGATGATCAGGCTGGCAGCCACTACTTGCACCTGCTGACAGCACTGGACGCAGACAGCAGGTGTTAGAGGCAGATGCCAGGCCCCAATTGCTCCTCAGGAGCAGAGGGAGGTGGAGAAGCCTTGAGGGGCAATCAGGGCCGGTAGCCACTGCTCGCATCCCCTGAAAGCGCCAGTGATCAGGACTGGCACTGGGCACTGGCAATGGATGTGAGCGACCAGTTGTTCAGTTGTTCCACTGTTCGATCTATTTGCATATTAGCCTTTTATTATATAGGATTTATTTCAGAGGGAGAGAGAGAAACATCAACAATGAGAGAGAACCACTGGTCAGCTACCTCCCACGCCCCCCCCCCCCCGCAGGGATCAAGCACCCGGGCATGCACCCTTGACTGGAATGGAGCCTGGAATCCTTCAGTCCCCAGGCTGAGGCTCCATCCACTGAGTCAAACCGGCCAGGGCAAGAGATCATTCTTTTTTATAGCTGCATAGTATTCCACAGTGTAAATGTACTACTAGTTTATTACCACTCATCTGCTGATGGGCACTTGGGCTGTTTCCAGATTTTGGAATTGCATTGAATCTATTGCATGCTCTGGGCAGTATGGACATTTTAATGATGTTCATTCTTTCTATGTACATAGTCTATGCTTACACTTATTTGCATTTTCCTCAGTTTCTTTCTTCATTATCATATAATTTTCTGAGTACAGGTCTTTTACTTCCTTGGTTAAATTATTTAAGAAAAATATTTCTAAGTACCTTGTTTTTGTTGTTGTTGTTGTTGTAATTGTACTAGTATGTAGGATTGTTTTCTTAGTTTCTCTTTCTGATAATTCATTATTGGCATATAAAAATGCAACTAAGATGATTCCAATATGGCTACAGAATAGGTGGAAGCTGCACCCATCTGCTCCAGGCCCCAAACTGAATTTACAGTTAAATTACAGAGCAATCAATCTTAACAACCAACTGAAGGTTAGCTGAACTGAAATAGTATAACCAAGGATTACAGAAGAAGCCATATGGAGACTGGTAAGAAGTGCAGAGGTGCAGAAAGGGATACCTCCCAAATGCAAGTGTTACTGTGGCTGAGAAGCTCACGGAATATTGTGGTTACAAAACTCCTTTCATCTCAACCCCATGTACAGACCTCCAATCTAGCAGCAGATGAGAGGAGGAACCTTGTATCATCTGGCAGAGAAAATCAGTGTGGATTCAGTCTTCCTGGGAGACTTAGACCACATTCTCTCAGAGAAGAGCACTCCTATTATTACAGCACCAGGCTGGGGAGTCTGGACTATGACCAATGGTGAGACCACACTGCCATATTCCAGTCCCGTGGAGGTGTCTACTGCCTATGCCTAGCAGTAACTTTAAGGGACCCTCTGTATCCTGGGGATGATTTTGATAGAAACTCAGATGGTGACTAAACTTTATTGGTTGGGATAAAGGACTGGTCTCCCCAATCTTTAGCTCACAGCAGGTACCATCCATCACAAATATTGAGCCACTGGGCTCTGCCTTTCCTACTGAGTTTTTCAGTATAGAGCTTGGGACTTTCAGCCCTTCCATGCTTAGGCTGACCACACAGAGAGATCAGAGTGCTACACAGGGCTGGGACATTCAGCCCCATGTTGTTTAGTTCAGAAGCACAGGGGAAACTAGGAGCTGCACAGAGCTGGAATTTTCCCTAGGATGCTCTGTCCAGGAGTCAGATGGGCAAGTTCTGGGCTGTGTGCCTACATTGCAGGAAGGCAAATCCTATCTCCCCTGTGAGTTCAGCCCATGCTAACCTGGGAAGGGGAAGAAGTGCCCACTCTCCTCCTACAGGCATATAGGCACAACCCCCAATGGGAGACTGTTTGGATCAGCCCTACCAAGTCCTGGATATCACCACTGGGTCCAGTTCCATGGGGACAAGACAGAGAGGATCAAAGTTGGGGACATTCAAATTATGAGAACCTCAGAGGCTATTGTGTTGTGGTAGTAGGATGAAATGCTTAGATCACTCCTGTGGGCTGGGCTGGTATCATCCCCAATAGAAGATTCTTTTGACCTATCCTCCTTAGCCTTGGGTGCTGCACTTATTCATGCAGAGGGAAAGGTTATCAGTACCCAAACTTAAACTGAAGTAATCCCTCCTAGGGGGAGCTAGAGTTGGAAATTCTGGCAGAGATTAAGGGGTTTGGCTTTTAAGCAGGGGCTACATTCTCCTCCTTGAGTGCCTGACTTTTGCAATATTTTCACTTTCAGTCTTTTGTTCTGAGATGGGTCTCTTTTGAGCAGCATATGTATATTGGTCATGTTTTCTTATCCATTTAGGTAACCTACGTCTTTACATTTTTTTAATCCTCAATTGAAGATATGTTTTTTTATTGAGTTTAGAGAGAGAATGTGGGGGGGGGGGGCCCTGTCCAGAGTACACCAAATGTTCAAGGCCACTCTGAGTGTGGGAACCCTAATCAGGGTGTTCAAGGTTAACTTTGTGTACACAGGTACAAAAACATGGAAGCAGATACTGTGAAGGCATGTCCTTCTGTAACCTAAAAAACAGTTCACTATTGGCATAAAGCCTTTTTTGTTTGAGCTTGTTTGAACTTATGTAAGTTGCCACTGACCAGCCTGTGGTTGTCTCCTGTATAGCTCCTATGTTGGTGGCTGCACTATGGGGAAGATGTATTAGTGATTAACCAGTGAGGGCTATTTTTTGCTAGGATGGCTCCTGTGTTTGCTACTGTATTAGCTATTGTATTAACAAGGACTACTTTAGTGGACTGCTTTGTCTAATGGCTCCTTAGTAGCCATGGTTACTTGGGCTACAATAAAGACTCTCTTATATATCCACAACTTCTTATGTCTTCTTTGTCTTCTAAGACCCATTGTCCAAGGAGGTCCAGTCGTTGGCGGGACTCAGACCCAATAGTTAGCATAATGGAACATGATTCAAGGAGTGAGCACTCCAACAATTGGTTCAAGGAGAAACATACTCTAATAAACTGGGAGGGAGGTGAAGAGAGAGAAACATCTATATGAGAGAGAAACATTGATCAGTTGCCTCTCATAATCACCCTGACTAGGGACTAGGGATTGAGTCCCCTCCCAGATATGTGCCCTGATGGGGAATCGAATCTGTGACCCTTCAATGCATGAGATGACACTCCAGCTAACTGAGCCACACCAAACAGGGTTATCCTATGTCTTTTAATTGGACCATTTAATAATTGACTTAGAAGACTATTATTGATGGATACTTATTTATTACCAATTTAATTTTAAACCTATGTTACTTGATCTATACTTTCTTTTTCTTAAAGAAGGACCTTTAACATTTCTTGCACTATTGTTTTGGTGGTAACGGACTCCTTTAGTTTATTTTTTTTCTTTTTGGCTGAGGGGTTCTTTATTTCTCCTTCAATTTTATATAACCTTGATAGTTAAAGTAGTCTTGGTTGTACATCCTTGCTTTTTATCACTTTGAATATTTCATGGCAATCCCTTCTGGTTTAAAGAATTTCTCTTGAAAAGTAATCTGTTAGCCTTATGGGACCTCCATTGTAGGTAACAAACTCCTTTCTCTTGTGGCTTTTAAGATTTTCTCTTTAACCATTGCTATTTTGATTATGATGTATTTTGTTGTGGGACTCTTTGGATTCATTATGACTGGGACTCTCTGTGCTTCTTGGACTTGTGTATTTTTTTCTATCTTCTTTCTTCACTAGGTTAGGAAAGCTTTTAGCCATTATTTTTTCAAACAGGTTCCCAATCCCTTGTTCACTCTCTTCTCCTGGTACCCCTATGATGCTTGTCTTATTACACTTGATGTTATCGCAGAGGTCCTTTAGACTTTCCTCATTTTTTAAAATTCTCTTTTATTTTTAAAAGGATGGGTGATCTGCTTGTGTGCTTACTGTTATATTTTCCTCTAAATCTCTGATAAGAACCTGTTTCATCTAACCTGCTATTGATTCTTTTCAGTGTATTCCCCATTTCAGATGTTGTATTCCTCATTTATTACTGGTTATTTTTTATGGTTTCTATGTCATTTTTAATGCTTACTTTCTCATTGTTTAAGTTCTTGCTGAGATCATCCATTCTTCCTTAAACATCCTTACAGGCATTGTTTTAAACTCTGCATTTGGTATCTTTGTTGCGTCCATTTCATTTCATTTTTTATCTGGGTATTTTTCTTGTTTTTTGTTTGTTTGTTGTTTTGTTTTGTTTTTCATTTAGGGCATATTTCTTTGTCCATTATTGTCTGATTTTTTATTTGTTTTCTTTCTGTATTAGGTAGATCTGTTATGACTCCCAGAATTTTTGTGATAGCTTTATGATGGTGTCTTGTTTGGTTTAGTGGCCCAGTCTTCCAGATCACCAGAAATGTTTTTTGTGGGTTATGTGCACCCCCTGTTATAGTAGAGTATTGAATGCTATTGTCCCTTTTGTGGATGAACTTAACCTTTCAGGCTGTTTTACTATAAGTGTAAACCTTCATTACTGTGTATGAGACTGTGTGGGGGCTGCCACTGGAGGCAGATTTTGTTCCCAGTGCATCTGGTGCCTGCTGCAATCCCTCTTTGGGAGTCTTGTTCATGTGGCTAATTAGGTTGAGCTCTGGTGTGGTCTGAAGCTCACTATTGGTTGTATGGGTTCTAGATCCACATGGACCAGCCTACATTGAAGGTCAATGTAAGGAGTTGTGTGTAACCATCTTTGGGCTACCTGTATGCTACTATCATACTATTCACTGTTTTGGGCTGCATATACTGAGCTTGGGTGTTCATGGAGGAGCTAAGCTATGCACAAGGTTGGGATTCTTCCAGCTCTGAGCTAAGCATAGATCAATAAAATGTTCAAGGATCCCTGAGGTCTGCCTCAACCTGCTGGCTACTCTACCATACTCTGATATTGCCTGGTCTTCCAGAACTTTCTGAAAAAGACAAAAGAAAAAAAGAAAGAAAGAAAGAAAGAAAGAAAGAAAGAAAGAAAGAAAGAAAGAAAGAAAGAAAGAAAGAAAGAAAGAAAGAAAGAAAGAAAGAAAGACTACAGAATGGGCCAGGCTGACTGCAATGCACAGACCCTTCCACAAAGTACTACAAGCTTGGTAGTGTGGGGCCACTTGAGTCAGGAGGATGGGGCTACTGGTTCTATTACTGGGCACTCAGTGTGGGGAGGGAAGTAGTCCATATTACAGAGCCATATCACTTAATCTCTGCAAGATTATCCAATACTAGCTCCCCCAGAAGGAATGCAATGCAGGTTGAGGTTGGGTGCTGGTAGCCATTCCCACTGCAAACAGCAAGCTCAGCAGGGCGGGGCCACCAAGGCTCAGGATGCTGATCAAAATAGTCTACTATTAAGGTTAGTGCCAGCTGAACTTGCAGCAGTGGGGCAAGCCCATTGCTTCACACTCTGCTTCACAGCCTCAAAACCCAACACCCATCTGAGTCCAGGACAAGATCCTCTGAAGGAGACACTCTCCAAAGGACTCAGTTTTGAGGAGCACTTATTTTTCCATAGGGAACTGAGCTCAGCAGGGCTGGGCCACTGAGACTTGGGAGGACAGATAAAAATATTTCTCCATTGGGAGTGGTGATGGCCAAGCATGCAGGAGGTGGGGAAGCACTTTGCTTCTTCTTTACTCTATAGCTGCACAACCCAGTATTGGTTTGAGTCCAATACAAGAGCCATTGATGAATACACACTCCGAAGTTCCCAGTTATGAGCACCCCCTACCCCCTGCAGAACTGAGTTCAGCAAGATGAGGCCACCAGGACTTGGGAGTACATATTAAGACAAACTTCCATTCAGGTTGGTACCAGTCAAGCCTGTGGGAGGGGTGCAAGACTAGTATCTGTTCCAAAGCCACACAGTTCTATGTTCTATGACTGAATGTCCACCTAGAGCATCTCCAAAAAAGAAAAAGAGCACACCAAAGGTTCCTGTGGAATGCAGCCAATATACCTTTCTGCGGGATTCAAACTTGGCAGGGTAGTGTTGCCAATAGTTGGAAGTCCAGGTTAATGCAGCCCCCAGGCTGGCATTGTAAGAAAAGGAGTCTCAGCTCTGGGAATATGGCAACTGAGGGCAGTGCAGGATTTAGTGGCTGACCCTCTAGATCTCTCCTCAGGGTCACACTACCCAAATCTTCTCTTTCTTACCCCTATATGCCCTGAGTTGCCTTCCCTCTACGAGAGCCCTACATTAGTGTCCAAAAGCAAGATCCTGTGCTTTTGTCTTGTAAGAGAGCACTTGGGGAGAGAAACCAAGATGGTGGCATAGGTAAACACCTGGAATTGCTGCCTCACACAGCCATTTCAAAATCACAATGAAAAGAAAAAACAGATACCACCCAGACCCACAGGAAGGCTGGCTGAGTGGAAATTCTACAACTAGAAAGAGACTGAAACTCAGAGGAGGTGCAGAAGTAAAGTGCAGAGGTACGGAGGCACATGAAAAGGGCTCAAAAAAAGGGCTCACAACTGAGGATGCAGTTGTCATTTTCAATCCAGAGGAAGTTACAAGCTCCCAACAGCTCTGAGCTCCAGTTCTGGGTGAGTTTATAGAGACCCAGACTCATATGGGGAGAAACTGGACTGTCTGGCACCGGGAGGCTTTCTCTCGGCAGTGTCGAGGGACACTGAGACCCGGTGCCTCTTAGGGCAGGGCTGAAAATCTCCATAGCTATTTGTTCCACCCTGCTGATTCCTTGAGACCCCACCCCTCCCAAGGTTCATGCAGAGACTTTTGCATATAAAAGCCTGGATAGCCTCAGGCAGAAGCTAAAATAGCATCTTCTTAGAGATCCAAGACCCAGTGTACACAGGGTTCAGAGTGGAACCACCCATATTACAACTCCTAGGATCCAAAAGGGACACACTCAGGGGACAGACTCATTGAGCACCAAAGCCCCACTGAAGCAAATCTTGCCCCATAAGGGTGTCTCCAGCACAGTTCTCCCACCATAGATGCAGCCAAAATGTGGAGACAAAGAAACAGGTCACAAATGACAGAAATGGAGGAAAGCAAATGACTGGATATAGAGTTCAAAATCATGGTTATAAGGTTTCTCAAGAATTTTCTAGAGACCACCAATAAATTTAATGAGACCTTTGAAATATGAAAAAGGACCAGTTAGAAATTAAGCATACACTGACTGAAATAAAGAATAATATACAGAGATCCAACAACAGACTACAGGATCGCAAGAATCAAGTCAAAGATCTGAAATACGATGAAGCAAAAAACACCCAACCAGAAGAGAAAAAAGAAAAAAGAATCCAAAAATATGAAAATAGTGTAAGGAGCCTCTAGGACAACTTCAAGTGTACCAACATCAGAATTAGAGGGGTGCCAGAAGAAGAGAGCAAGATATTGAAAACGTACTTGAATAAATAATGACAGAAAACTTCCCCTACCTGGTGAAAGAAATGGACTTACAAGTCCAGGAAGTGCAGAGAATCCCAAACAAAAGGAATCCAAGAAGAACCACACCAAGACACATCATAATTAAAATGCCAAGGGCAAAAGACAAATAGAGAATTTTAAAAGCAGCAAGAGAAGTGCAGTCAGTTACTTACAAGGGGGCACCCATATGACTATCAGCTGATGTCTCAACAGAAACTTTGAAGGCCAGAAGAGGGTGGCAAGAAATATTTAAAGTGGTGAATAGCAAGAACCTACAACCAAGATTACTTTACCCAGCGAAGCTATCATTCAGAATTGAAGGTCAGATGAAGAGCTTCACAGACAAGAAAAAGCTAAAAGAGTTCATCACCACCCAACCAGTATTCTATGAAATGCTGAAAGGTATCCTTTGAGAAGTGGAAGAAGAAGAAAAAGTAAAGATAAAAATTTTGAACAACAAATACATATCTATCAATAAGTGAACCTAAAAATCAAGTGAATATAAAATCTGATGAACAGAATAAACTGGTGAATAGAATAGAATCAGGGCCATAGAAAGGGAGTGTACTGACAATTCTCAGGGGTAAAGGGGTGTTGGGGTGCGTGAAGAGACTGGACAAAAATTGCACACCTATGGATGAGGACATTGGGAGGGGGAATAAGGGCAGAGGGTGGGGTGAGAACTGGGAAGAGGATAGCTATGGGGGGAAAAAGAAGAACAACTATAATAATATGAACAATAAAGATTTTAAAAAACTGGGGGGAAAAAGAGTAAAATAGATGAGTAAATTGTGGTGTGTTCATAACAATGAAATATTTGTATAGCAATGAACATGAATAAACTACTTTAGCTAAATACAAAACAGAGAGAGAGAGAGAGAGAGAGAGAGAGAGAGAGAGAGAGAGAGAGAGAGCACACTTGGGTTTCTAGCATTCTCCCTCCTCTTCTAGGTGGACAGACTCCTGGCTGATTTTTGCTGCCAGGTGCTATGCAGGTTCCTATTACCAGTCCTGGTGCTCTGAATTGGGATTCTTGGCATGAGGTTCAGACTCCACACTCTTTATGGAGGATTTTGCAGCCAATATATCCCTCCTGCTTATCAGCTGCTGTACATAAATTTAGCAGCAAGCTCTCTTAGTCCCTCTGCCATTGTTACCAGTCTCTTCGTGGCTTCTTCTTTATCTAAATCCTTGGCTATAGTACTCCTGTTTGGCTGTCCTTCAGTTGGTTATTCAGGTTGATTGGTCTATAATTTAGCTGTAAATTTGGTTTGGGGTCAGGAGAAAGTGAATGTAGCTTCCACTTACACCACAGCCATATTGGAATCCCACCTCCATACTTTTTTTCCATAGTGGTTGTACCAGTTTACATTTCCACCAGCAGTGAATGAGGGTTACTTTTTCTCCAAAAACTCTTCCTCACTTTTTATTATTCGTATCAGCCTTTTCATTTTTTTATGGTTTCCTTCTCTGCAAATGCTTTTTTATTTTAATGAAGACCATTTGTTTATTTTTGCTACCATTACCCAAGGAGTAATATTTCCTTCCCTCCGTGACTTAAGAACAAAGTCAGAGTTTACTGCCTACGTTTTCTTCTAGGATTTTGTTTCTAGGCCTTCTACTTAAGTCTCTAATCTATATTGAGTTCATTATTATATATAATGTAGATAACTGATCTTATTTATTTTATTTTATTTTATTTTGCCTGTACCTAACCAGTTTCTCAGCACCATTTATTGAGGATACTGTCTTTCCCCATGCTATATCCTTATCTCTTTTGTTGTTCATTAATTTGTGATAAAGGTGGATTGCCTCCAACTTTGTGCTTTTTTTTTTTCAGGATTGCCTTGGCTATTTTTCTCAAATATATTTTTCTGCATCTATTGAAATGATTGTATCATTTTTATCCTTCAATTTGTTTATGTGATGTATCACAATTCAATAATTGCCCATTGTCAACCATCTTTGCACCCTTAAAATAAATCCTACTCAATCATGATGTATGGTCATTTTCATGTGTTGTTGAATTGCTCGCTAATACTTTGTTGAGGATTTTTGTATCCATGTTTATTAGTGATATAGTCAACTATTATCATTTTTTAGTAGTAGCACTACATGGTTTTGGTATCAGTTTGATGGTGGCCTTATATAATTAGTTTGGAAGCTTTCGATCCTTTTCTGTTTTATTTTTTTTAATACATTTCATTGATTTTTTTACAGAGAAGCAGGGAGAGGGATAGAGAGCAGAAAGAAACATTAATGAGAGAGAAACATCGATCAGCTGCCTCCTGCACACCCCCTACTGGGGATGTGCTTACAACCAAGGTACATGCCCTTGACTGGAATCGAACCCGGGAGAATTGAGTCCACAAGCCAACGCACTATCCACTAAGCCAAACTGGTCAGGGCTGGTTTTATTTTTATAGATTGGGAAGGATAGGTATTAATTCTTCTTTATCTGTTTTATTTGTTATTCACCTGTGAAACTGTATGGTCGTGAATTTTTGAACATTGAAAGCTTTTTGATTATTGATTCCACTTCAGTACCAGTAATTGGTCTGCTCATATTTTCCATTTCTGGGTCAGTCTTAGAAAATTGCATGTTTATAGATATTTATCTATTTGTTCTAAGTTGTCTAATATGTTGACATATAATTGTGCAAGTAGTCTCTTAAAGTCCTTTATATTTCTGGATTGGTCATTACCTGTCCTCTTTCTTATTTCATTAATTTGGGCCATCTCTTTTTCTCTTGATGAGTCTAGCTGAATTTTTATCAATTTTGTTTGTCTATTATCAAAGCTTTATCATTTTTTAAAGAATGAGATCTTTGGCTCATTAATGTTTTGTATTTATTTAGTCTCTATTTCATTTATTTTTCCACGGGTCTTTGTTATTTCCTTCCTTCTACTCACTTGGCTTTGTCATTGTTCTTCTTTTCCCAGCTTTTCTAGGTACAATTTCAGGCATTTTATTTTATATTTTTCTTCTTCTTGAGGTAGGTCTATATTGCTATAAATTTCCTTATTCGAACTGCTTTTGCTGTGTCTCACAGATGAACGATTGTTGTGTTTCTATTTTCATTTGTCAAGACATTTTAAAATTTCCCCCATGACGTCCTTTTTCATTGATTTTTGATTGCATGTTGCTTTGACTCCATATTTTTGTGTTTTTCTTACAGTTTTCCTCTTGAATTGATTTCTAGTTTCATACCATTGTGATCAGTGAATATGTTTGATAGATTTTGTTGCTGTAGGTTTGGGTGGGTGTAATTCCTCCATTGCTAGTGGGATTGGGGTTCTTGGAGTACTGGTGGAATGAGATTTTACAGAGACCCCCCAAAATATTTTCATGGGATTATATTTCTTGGTTGCAAAGTCCTATGTCCCTTAAACCAGTCCTGTGAAATATGAAGCTGGGAATTCAGTAGATCTAAAGGCATGGACAGTGACCACAGTTTCCATTCCATGATGGAATTGAGTCTGATGTAGCAACAGGTTAGATTCAGTCCATTAATCCATTGTGTGGGTCCCACATGGCTGTGAGCAATGTGGGCGAGTACAGAGCATGTGTGCTCTGCAGGCCAGGAGTAAGGTGTGAGCAGTGAGAGAGTAAGAGAGAACTCCCTTTCTTTAGGAATTAAATATCTTAGATTTTGTGCCCTTGCAGTAGTCATGCTTATTCTGGAAACTGACTCACTCCCAGGTGTGATTGACAGGTAAGCATCTTCCCAAGTCACCCATACCTTACGGAGCATGTGTCTATTGTCCTTTCCCTTCCTACATTGATCTGTGGGAAATAGACTTACAGATGTTAATTGCGGCTTCCTGGCAAAGCTGTATAAATGCATGCCTATATTATATAATATCTCCTTTGCTCCTTTCCTGTTATACAATAAGCAGGTTATTTTAATGGCACCAACTTCACTCTTCTTAAATGTATTGAGACTTGTTATGTGGTCAGACATTGGTCTATCCTAGAAAATGTTCCATGTGTGCTTGAAATGAATGTGTATTCTGTTTTGGGGTTGAATAATCTGTTAATATATATTAAGTTCATCTGGACTTATATGTCACTTAAGGCCACTATTTCCCTGCTTGTTTTCTGTCTGGATAATCCATTCACTGATGTAAGAGGAGTGTTGAAGTCCCCTATTATTGTAATACTGTTGATCTCTCCCTTTGTGTCTGTCAATATTTTCTTTATGGCTCAGGGCATGGCTCAGTGGTTGAACATCAACCTATGAACCAGGAAGTCAGGTTCAATACCCAGATAGGGCACATGCCGATTAGTGATTCTCTCTCATCATTGATGTTTCTATCTCTCTTTCCCACTTCCTTCCTCCTTTCCTCTCTGAAATCAATAAAAATATATTTTAAGAAATATTTTCTTTATGTAGTTAGGTGTTCTTATTTATTTACTGCAGAGATGTTTACATGTTATATACTCTTGTTAGCTTGATCCCTTTAATCATTATGTAATGCCCTTCTTTATCTCTTGGTAGTCTTTGTTTTAAAGTCTATTTTGTCTGATATAACTGTCACTACCTCAAATTTATTTTCATTTCCATTTTCCTGAAATATCTTTTTCCATAATGTCACTTTTATTCTGTGTGTATCATTGAATCTGAAGTGAGTCCCTTATATGCAGCATATGCATTGATCTTTTTTTAAAAATCAATTCATTCACCCTGTTTTTGATTGAAACATTTAGTCCTTTATATTTAAACTAATTATTGGTAAGTGTGAAATATTTCCATTTTATTGATTTTTTTCTGGATGTTTTTGTAGTTTTTCTTTGTTCATTTCCTTTTCTCTTGCTGTCTTCTCTTGTATATTGAGGCTTTCTTTAGTTATTTGTTTGAATTCCCTTCTCTTTATTACTTTGCGATCTATTATAGGTTTTTGGTTTGTGATTACCATGAGACTCATATGTAACAATGTTTATAAACATTTATTTTAAGTGGATGTTCACTTAATTTTGAACATATTCTAAAAATACTTCAAACTTTACTCATTTCCTGTGTTTATATTTTTGACATCATATTTTACACCTTTTATGTGTGTTGCATCCCTTAATTTAAAATTGTAGTTTCACATGTTCTTACCATTTTTGTGTTTTAACTTTCAAACTAACTTTTAATTGGTTGATCTACTTCTTTTATTAAATATTTACCTTTATTGATTTTTTTTCTTTCTTATAATTTTTTTTATTTTTATTTTTGGAATTTTCTTTTTCATTTAAAGAAGTCCCTTTAACATTTCTTGTAGTGTTGGTTTAGTGGTGTTGAACTCTTTTAGCTTTTGCTTGTCTGAGAAATTATTTCCCCTTTAATTCTGAATGATAATATTGCTGAGTAGAATATTCTTATATGTAGGTTTTCTCTTTTTATCACTTTGAATATATTGTGCCTTTCCCTTCTGCAAAGTTCCTGCTGAAAAAAAAATTGTCCTCATTATTCATAATTTTTGTCAATAAAAATAAGGAATTGTGTTTTCCTGCGAAGTACAAAATAAACACATAAATTGAAATTTTATAACTAGTGGGTTTTTTTCTTCTAAACAGTCTATACTTTACCTTGTTACTTAAAGGTAAAGTAATTATAATGAAAAATTATGTAACAAGTTTCAACTTAGAAACTTGAAAATAAAATATTAAATTTTTGCTATAATTTAATACTGTAAACAAAGTCAAAGCAATTCTTATTAATAGATTATTTTGGGTTATTTCCAATTTTAAAAAATAAACATTTTCTTACCCGATGGGAGAATTAGTAAAAGGATATTAGGTTTCAGGCATAACAGATAACACAAAAATGACAACATAAAGATTTTTGAGAAAACTCAAATAACTAAGAGTGTCTGTTTGAAACTGGGTCCATCCACAAAGTCGCAAGAAAAGCATTTTGGGGACCCACAAATAGAAGGATTTAATATAATGGTAATATTTATTGGAATAGATATGAAAGATTTCCCGAGGTTCCCAATGTCTCATCTCCATCCATCTTTCTGAGGAAAAAGTTCAGCCTTATTTTTATCAAGTCCAGAAGCAGGATTAAAGTTCAGAAATTCTGTGCTATTGGTTCATTCCATGCCAAAGCTCAGTCCAATTTTCTCTTCCCAGCTGCACTCAGGCTGGTGCTGCATTTCAGTACCCAGTACCCAAGCTGGTGCCATGTGTGGAGCCAGTGCAGCTGCCAGATCCAAATTTAAGGCCCTGCCTGGGCCGCATGCAAATGCTGGGCCCCCTATGGTTGCTGTGGAGAGAGAATGTGCAAATGATTGGACAATTGAACCCATATTACAGGATGAGAAAGAGAATAAGAGAGAGAGAGTATGAGAGAGCTTTGTTAAGTTTTGATTATATTACCATGGGCTTGGGAGGGACCAGTTCTCTTTCACACTAACCAATCAATGTTGTAATTCTTCCTGGACTTGTGCTGAGCCCTTGCCCTAACCAGTCCATTTCCTGGACCTTCCAGGTCTGTGTCCCTTATCCAATCCAATAGTTTTCCCAGGCTAGATACTTCCTCCTTACCATTGTCATCTTGGCTACTACTGGACATATACCAAGCAGAAGAATTTCTGCTGCTGTTTTTATTCCTCCCTCAGTAATTCTGGCTAATTACTGCCTTCTTTCAGATGAGGTCCCAAGAGGGGAGGATTCAGTGGTCCTCTGGGGAACCTATGAATGCTTCAATTTCCTAGTAAAGCAGGCTTGTTTTCCAAATCTGCTTCCTAGTTTATTTTGTTTAATATCTGCTTACCTTTGTTCCTTTCCTTTATCAATACTAACTAGCTACCTACACTAACAAGAACATTAGAGTATCAGATAATTTGATGTGTTGTTGATAATTTTTATTCCCTCCCAGCTTTATTGAGATATAATCTAATCTAATAAAAGAGTAATATGCAAATTAACCCTCACTCCCTTATACCCACAAACCACGCCCACAGGCCATGCCCACCAACCAATCAGGAGCAAGTATGCAAATTAAGTTGGCGGTGGCCACAGAGTTGGAGTTGCCCCGGGCAATGGAGGAAGCCAGGGCCCTGAGCTCTACTCAAGGCTACAAAGTTTCAATTATAGAAGTTAAATAAATCCCAGATATCTGATTCCAGCCAGGCACCCCAGCAGGGACTTGAACCCTGAAGG
>PVJC01025139.1:0-24967 GCA_004026665.1 Murina feae | reverse complement strand
CCCACCACGATAATTCCAGCCCCTGCCTGGTACCATGTAAGGCATCGATGACATTTAAGTTTTTAACCACTTTACTAAGGTGTGATTGACACGTAAAAGGCTGTACATAGTAAATGTCTCCAACTCAAGGCGTTTGGGAATGAGGACATTCTTGTGAAACCATCCTCACCAGAAGGACCTGAACATGCCCATCCCTTGGCAGGGTTTCCTCCCTCCTCCTTCACCACAAGTATAAGTATCAGAGTTCGTGTTCGTCCCCGTGTCATTGTTGTGTCAGTAAGAACACGTAACATAAGATATACGCCTTCTTAGCGAAGTTTCAACAGACAACACCATATTGTTAGCTATAAGCTCTCTGCTGTGTCAGGGTCTTCAGAGCCGACTTACCCTGTGTAACTAAAACACCGTCCCCTTTGGCCATCACCTTGCCATACCCATCCCCTCCCCCAGCGCCTGGCCACCACCATTCTACTCAGTTTCGGTGAGTTTGACTACTTTAGATTCGACAGGTGAGCGAGAGCTTGTTCTGTGTCCAGCTCATTTCCCATAGCACAATACCCTCCAGGCTCACCGTGTTGTTGCAAATGGCAGGATTTGCTTCTTCTTTAATTCTGAGTAATGTTTCATTGTGTGCGCGCACCACACGTCTCCACCCTTTCATCCATCCGTGGACATGTAGGTCATTTCCGTGAGCGATGTTGCAATAACATAAGAGTGCAGGTGTCTCTCAGAGGTCCTCGTTGCAGATCCTTTGGCTGTATACTCAGACGTGGGGTTGCTGGGTTGGACCGTGGTTCTATTGTAGAGTTTTCCAAGAACCTCCATACTGTTTTCCACAATGGCTACAACTTACACACATTTACTAGTCATTTGTTGAACTTAAAATATGTGTGAAGGCAGTTAAATATTATGGCAGTAATTTGGTTGAGCATCGTCCCAGTCACCAAGAGGTCGCTGGTTCAATTCCCTGTCAGGGCACATGACCAGGTTGCAGCCAGATCCCCAGTAGGGGGCAAGCAGGAGGCAGCCAATCGATGTGTGTCTCTCTCTCTCCCTCTCCCTTCCTTTCTCTTTAATAGTAAAATCAATAAAAAAAACATTTAAAAAATTATAGTATAAAACAATAGAATAAATAGAATTTATAGAAAATACATGCAAAAATGCTGGATTTGGGTAAAAATCGGTTTTAGAGTTATGTAGCCATGCTTTCTTGAGATTGCTAAGATCTCATAGAGAAGACCAGACCCAGCTTGTCAAATGGCCTTTCTTTTGATCTGAAACCCGAATGTATTGCAAGTGAAATGTAAAACCAGCGTTTCTATTTGCTTGCAAGTAACTCTCCCAGATGATTTTTGTAAAAGATATCGGATGTTCCATACGCTTTAGGAGATTCACACCAGTATCTGCAACATCTGTTTTTCTTTTCAAAGGGAAGTTGCAGTGCCCAGCACAGGTACGCTGAACAGAAGCAAAACTGACTTCTTCAGGATGTATGGGCTTGTTAACTTATCCATCTGAGCAAACATCTCTTTCTACCCTTCAATCCTTGAGTAATCTCACTTACCTTTTTAAAAACCTTTTCATCCATCTATCTATTCATCTGTATTATAGTACTAATCACAATGTTTACTTCTTAATTGATTTTACAAAGGGAACTGAACTCAGCAAGTAAATGGTTTGCTAGAGCTCATTTTAAGTTATGATCGCATATTAAATTGAATATTCCAGAATAAGCCACGACACATGATAAACATGTCATGTATGGGGTGAAACATGTGAAAAGCTTCATAGGCATTTTCTTTTCTTCTTTTTTTAAATATATTTTATTGATTTTTTACAGAGAGGAAGAGAAAGGGATAGAGAGTCAGAAACATCGATGAGAGAGAAACATCGGTCAGCTGCCTCCTGCATACCTCCCACCGGGGATGTGCCCGCAACCAAGGCACATGCCCTTGACCGGAATCGAACCCGGGACCTTTCAGTCCCCAGGCTGACGCTCTATCCACTGAGCCACACCAGTTAGGGCTTCATAGGCATTTTCACACTCACCGTTGCACGCATGCTAGCTTCACTTCACATATAAGTAGAATAGTTAAAACTTTTGGATTATTACACCTATTTTTACTATTAGAGCAATATTTCAAAATCTCATTTCGACATATTCAATTAGAAATCACTTTAAGATACGAGTTGATAAAATTTGCTTACTTCATGTATTAGAGTTTGCCTAATTTGTTTAATTATTTTAAGGAATTTTCACTTTTATAAATGCTGCATTGGACCTACAGCAGAAGAAAAAGTCACAACGTGTGTGTGTGTAGACATGATCATATGAAATATCTCTGCTAGAAAAAAGTATTTCTGATTATCTAAATTCACAAATATGTGGCACCCCCCAAATGATATGAGTACATGCCTGAGAGGGGGCGTCGCCATTTCCTCCCTGCTACTCCCCACATTCAAGGCGAACATTTTAAACTATACACTGTGACTCACATATTAAATTCCTAACAGATTCGCATACTTAAAAGGACGTTTCAGCTCCTCTGTGCACCGGTTCAGAGTTAGCTTTGCTTTTGAATCCCTGGGACCTCTGGGAACCCTGTATTTGATCGCAGTTTTCCAAGAACCTCCATACAGCGCTTCCACGGTGACCTCTCGACGTGAAGATGCGTGTTGTGTGTTCCCCGTGGGAGGGGGTTCTGCTCATTCACAGCGAACACCAGCAAATCGCTCTCTCGGACAGTTTTCCCAATAGACGCAGGCCAGTCCTGTGAGAGTGGTCGGCTCAGGCCCCGAGGCCCAGCCGGTCCTGCGGGGGGCGGGCAGGTGGCACCCCCAGGTGGGGCTCTGGCGGGAAATGAATTCCGTCCGAATGACTCGCTGCCCTGATGGGCACTGTTGGTCACCAGGTGGCGTTTGTCACTTCTTCCGCAGACGACAGCAGCAGCGAGGAGGACGTGAGGGGGAAGCGTGGGGCGCGTGGGCCCCTCTGAGGAGGCGCCACGGAAAGAGGCTGCGGGAGGGCTAGTGGGAGGAACTCAAGTTCAGACCGGAGCCCTCGCGGCTGCCACTGAGCAGAGCTCCCTGCGGACATGGGTCCCGGGACCTGTCACAACAGGGCGAGCATTTCCTGTGGCGCGTCCCCCGTGTCCGCGTGGAACTGTTCTAGCTGGTTCCTGGGAGTCAGAATCGGAGCGAGCGGAGGTGGTTGTGACGGATTTCTGGGCTGGCGGAGCGCACTGGCCACCGGTCCCCTGTTTAGGACAGAAACGTGGAGGAAACACAGTGACAGGAGGGGATGTGCCTTGGGGGAGTGGGCACGGGGCTCAGTATGCAGGTCTTGTAACATGGAAACCCACACTCGAAACCTATGTGTTCATGTTGACCATGTCACCCCAATCGATTTAATAAAAATAAGTCAGTAAATAACAAGAAACACAAGGTGGTGATAGATCAGAAAAAAAATGGAGAGTGATAAAAAATATCACTTTCCTCAAGTAATAAGACAGATGTCTTTGAAGCGTTTCGTAAGGAGCAGGCATTGACTTTCCGCGGACGCTGGAGTGTGGATGGTGTCCTGTGGCCGCCCTGGGTCCCTGCGCATCTCGGCTCACGGGAAGGCCGTGTGTGTCTGCAGTTCGCACTGTGAAACACTACACGCAGCTCTGGTCACACGTGTCCTGGGAAGCCCCCTCGCTATCGAAGGGAGGAGTGCGATGGGAAGGAGACGCTGTGATGTCCATGGGTAGGAGGCTGGGCTCTGTGAGCAATGGGGCAAATGCAACTTCTGTCTATTCCCTGAGATTACAGCATCGTTCCATACCCACCCGACATCTCTTCCCATCAGTTTCTGATTGTGTCGCTTCCGCTGAGATTCTCACCACTAAATCAGAGCAAGGCCGCTGGTTGGTTTGTCTCATTTTGTTATTTGAGATGAAGCTGTTATATTTTGGACAGTCCTTCCTATTCACAGTCAGGGAAGTTTTAGTGATTTTCTATTCAGTGCCGTGTGCAAATGGCCAACAACGTTTTTGATTCTTTGCCTCAAAAAATCTAATTCTGCGTGTGTGTGTGTGTGTGTGTGTGCGCAACTTCAGAACTTTTCCTCCGTGTCAGCTACTCATCTGTTCTGACTCTAAGAAGCCATTTTTAAGTATAAAATGGCACAATTAATTTTTGCTCCCTGCTAGGTTTGTATAATTTAATTCTAAGGCTTTCTTACTGCTCTACTTAAAAAAAAAGAGAGAGAGAGAGAGCTCCTGTGGAGTCCAATTTCTCTTTGTACCATTCCCACTGAAAACGAGGGAACTGAGAGAAATCTTGAAATCTAAACAGGCTCTGAAAATGCTCCCTCAAACGTCGCTACCTTTACCTCAAGGCAGGAGAAATCAAGTCAGAGCTGTGGATTCTGCTGTGGAAGACCGCATCAGGATGCCAACGTACAGAAACAAAGGGAGAGAGAGAGAGAAGAAAAGAAAAATAAATAGGTGGAAGGAGGTAAAGTTGAACTGTTTTAAAATCTCAGGACAGAGTAGTAAAATTTAACACAGAAAACAAAAAGAATCAATTCCCATATTGGAAAACGGGACATGGGAATGTAACCGAAACCAAGGTCTGGCTGCCTGGCACCATGTAAGCCAAATACAGCAGACAAATTCTGGTGAAAAAGGAAAGAGGTTTATTCAAGTGCCAGTCACCCACTGAGATGGGGAACTCTCGGCCAAAGCCACATGAATACTTCTGTGTAGGCAGGCATTTTTGTAAGAAGGGGAGGCAGAGCAGAGCAACGACACCCAGGGGAGGAGGTTGGAAAGTTCTGGAGCAGATCAGCACAGTCCATTCTGGTCAAGACCTTGAAACTGGTCACGTGATGGTCCAGTGTGTGTCATCCTGGCATTTGTCATCCTCGTTGAAGGCCGGCAAGTCTGGAACTGGGATGGCTGAAGGTCAGTGTTGGTACCTTCTGGAATTAGTTCCTAGAATTTTCATACAAAACGCTGCTTCTCTATGTGCTACATGCCAGAGTCAGCATTTGCAGAAACAATGCCGGAAGAATGTCAGGGTGGGCTACAATTCCCCACTGTTAGAGGAAAACCAAATGCCCTACTCGGATATCTAGCTCATACAGGAATCTGCCAAATACATTGCATTTCCTCTGCAGTGGTATTGTTGGAGCTGCTTTGCCATTCAGATCAAGTCCATGAATAAGCATGTAGGGCAGTAACACAATTTAATATGATTGACGTTGACCGAGCACTTATCAAAAGTGGGAGTGTGGCTCAGATGAATGGACAGCTGTGCGAGATAAAAGCATGATTTCCTGTACCCTATATGTGTGTATGTAAATCCATACATGTGTCTATCTTGGCACATGCATGTGGACACACACATGCGTGTGCTTGCTAGTTTCACTAACCACTAACAGTCAGGATGTCCTTCCGAGCTTTGCAACATGATGCAGTGATGTTGGCGCTTCCCTGGGAGAGACACCAAGCAGCTGGATCGGTAGCCGCCGCGCAGCTAGACAGCGCCCGCCTCTGCTGTGTGTGGGTGTGTAACACGCAGGATCTTCTGGCCACAGCTGACAAAGCCGTGTCTGTGCATCCAAGTCATTCATTCAAGCACAGTGGCTGAATTCACGTGTATTAACTCAGCCGAAAGCACAGTTCCCGGGGACTAGCTGGAAATATGGAAACAGCATATGCCAAATGTAAGCTGCAGACCTATGGGTAACTGTTTTCAGAAACAAAAATGATCAGATTTTAAATTTTTGCCAGATGTTGTATGTTATTTTTTATATATTTTTATTGATTTCAGAGAGGAAGGGGAAGAGAGATAGAAACATCCATGATGAGAGAGAATCATTGATCGGCTGCCTCCTGCTGGGGATTGAGCCCGAAACCCGGTCCTGTGACCTTGACAGGAATCTAACCAGGGACCTTTTAATCCACAGGCCAACGCTCTATCCACTGAGCAAGCTCATTAGGGCAGATAGCTTACAATTTAAACATAGCTTTCGTGTATTAACCTTTGACCTCAGTTGGACTCTTTGAAAGAGAAGTGAACTAGGAAGGATGCCAGAGTAACGTGGGATCGAGGCGTTGAAAGGGCATCTTTAATAGCAGAACAATAGGTACGAAAGCAGCAATAATAAAACATACTTATCTTATGATTTCCCTGTGTCAAGCATGACTCTCAGCGTCCTACAGATTTTAACTCTAATCCTCAGAAGAATCTAATCACAGGTGCAGCCAGCATTTGATTTCACAAACAGCACCAGAGAGGCCCTGAGGGTGGGGGACCTCCTACTCGGCTGCCCCTGCCTCTCAGGGTGGCCTTTTGATCTTGAACTTTTCCATTAATCACTGAATTTGCAGGTTGTTATTTTTTTTTCTGTTGTAACTTGAACAAATCCCTGTCATTTAACGGTCTTCATTACAAATGTTTCTAGTAAATGGAAATGTAAGATGGGAATCATAATTCATGATTTGTTGTTTGGCCAAACTCATCTAATGCCTTTTTATTTTTTTTTAATATGTTTTTATTGACTTAAGAGAGGAAGGGCGAGGGAGGGAGAGAGAAACATCAATGATGAGAATCATGGATCAGCTGTCTCCTACATGCCTACCCCCCTACACTGGGGATCAAGCCCACAACCTGGACATGTGCCCTTGATTGGAGTCAAACCCAGGACCCTTCAGTCCATAGGCCGATACTCTACCCAATGAGCCACACCAGCTAGAGTGGCTTTTCGGTTTTTAACATAATACAGTGAAGCTTACATGTAAAAGTAGATATGGTTTAATTTACCCAACTCATCCGTGACGAGCATAGCCTTTTGGTGAACCGCACCAACATGCACACTGTCTGTGCACAAGTGTTTGTATACTTAATCACAGTTATAAAAATGTTTTTTTCCAAAAGCCTGAGACTGTGTCTCCGTACAGCCAGTCTGGAAGGAAGTCTTTTCAGAAATGTCTTTTTTCCCCCCAAGTCTGTTATCAGATGTTGCTTTGGCAAGACTATTCATGGTACTCTGTTGTGGGCAATATTTTTACTCTAGCGATCTAGTAATCCCATGTAATAAAGAGCTAATACGCTAATTAGACCCGATGGTGGAACAACCTTCCAGAACAACCTTCTGGAACAACCAGTGGGCGGGGGCAGGGCCTCGAGGCAGCTGGGGCCCCTTGCATGAATTTTGTGCATCGGGACTTTAGTAGATGAATACAAATCTTCTTAAAAGCACTGGATATAAATAGATAATCTAAGAAATGAGTCTCAAAAACACATTTCAATGAATTATGGCTGTTGAAGTTCTAGGAGTGGTTTTAATTCTTTTAATTTTTCGAATTTTACATCTTCGTTCACTCCATCTGTAATTATAAATTGGATTTTTTAAAATGTTTTTTTAAATTTATCTTAGAGAGCGAGGAAGGGAGAGGGAGAGACAGAACCATCAATAAAAGAGAAACATCAATCGTGCCCCCTGATGGGGATCAAGCCCACACCCTGGGCATGTGCCCCGACCAGGAATGGAACTGGCGACCTCCTGGTTCATGGATCGATGCTCAGCCACTGAGGCTCAGCAGCTGGGCACAAGTTGGATTATTTTAATGGTGTTGGGAGGTGAGGACTTTGCAGAAAACAGCTGTCTGTGTCATGCCTCCTCCAGCTTCGGAGTCATGGTTTTGTTGAACACGATAAATTAGCAGGGTTGAAAGCGTGTACGTGCGCATTTGATGCAGATGGTCTGTATGCGCAGAAGTCACAGGTGGTAGAGAAAAGGGATTATTTTGAAATATCAACTTACTTTTGTTTTTTATTTGATTGAGGGGGAAAAAAAACACCACAGTTTAAATTTTTTTAATGGAAACTGGAGTATATTTTTCTAGCTTCAACCGAGACTGCTTTCCTCCTATATGTGGGTTTATAATTTTCATATAGAAGTTTTAGTTTTCATTAAAGAAGAAATGTAAATCTATTTACCTGGTTAAGAATGCGTGAGAGGTGTGTGTGTGTGTGTGTGTGTGTGTGTGTGTGTTCACATGTGTGTCCTCTCAGTCTTTTAACTCCTTTAAGGATATACCTGGGGCATAGGAAAATTTAGCATCATAAAGCAAGTTTCTGACAGTTGCGGTTTTTTTACCAAGTCATACCTCTTTATGCTTACCTTTAAATTTTCATTTATTTCCAATAAATATCAAAATATAAATGGCTGCCCACTCATGTTTGGCTATAAATGTTAGGGGGAACACAGAAATCTATCAAAAAGATCTGATGTCCACTAGTCAGGCAGCCGAGGAGGTGGACAGTCTGTGAGAGGGACTCCCCGGACAGCACCGGCTGGGCTGCAGCCGCAGGAGGAGCGGCGCTGACCACAGGTGTCGCGGGAGCTCCTCTCTGGTGCCAGCACGGCTTCGGGGGTGAGATGGGGCCCCAAAGAACTGCGGGAGGTCCTGATGAGACCTCTCACCCCCACCCACCCCCCGGAAGTAGCACAGGGAGGCAGGTAGCTTCTGCGGGTGATGAAACAGGACCGAAGCCAGATGTCAACCACGATGACTTGTAGCAGCTGGAAGACTGAGTCGAGAACCCACAGTGGCGAGAGGAGCAGAGAAAATGCGATGGGGAGGGTGGTATTGGGCCAGGATCCAGGGTTCAGGGAGCCCTTCAGAGCACCCAGGCGGGAAGACACGCTCACCCCAGGCCCGAGATGGTGGCTCGGCGGCCGCTGGGTGTGGAAAGCGGACGGGAAGCGGGAACGTTACTGTTGCATCATTTTATAAAGCTCATCTAAGGATGTATTCTGGAGTTTAGGTTTCATTCTGCAGTAAACGAAGAATCACCAGGTGTTTTTCTTCTTTAAGACGTCAGTGGGCCCATCAGAGTCCTGTCTTAGAGAAACACGGGTAGGGGGGCGATGGGAGGCGGGAGGTGGGAGACGTGGCTGGAGACGTGGATCAGACAACTGTGGCCGTCTCCCCACAGCGGGATGAGCTGCCTGGTGCTGTGTCACCCACACTGGCCAGACAGGAGGACACGGGCGCCCACAGCGGACACTCCCCAGGGCCTGCTTCCTGTCTCAGTGTCGGGGACAATGGCAAGATCCAGGGGAAGGCAGGACAAGACACGCCTTAAATCACCCTCATGTCTGAGCTGGGCCATTGAGATGCCGGGATGCCGTGGGGGAGAGAGGAATCCAGCCTACATTTGGGGAGGGGGCGCAGGTGGGCGGAGAGTCGGAGTGGTGAGCCAAGTGCAGAATGAGGACTGCGTTCCTGCGTGAGGAGTGAAAAGGCAGGGAGACGATGTTGGGGAAAGGTCAATTTCAGGCAGATTCCCAGGACTGAGCTGGCAGTTCAAGAAAAGTGAGAGGAGAGTGCAGGGGAGAGGGGATGAGAGGATGAGGGGAGGCGTGGGCAGGGGGAGGAGGTGCTGAGTGAGACATGCCTACAGGGGGCATCCAAGTCACGGATGAAATCAGCTGAGACAGCACTGTATGAAGTGCGTTCCCTCGGCTCTCACTCACCTGGCAGTGAGTTCACACTGAGTCCTCCCCGGTACCCTTACCTCCCCACCCGGCAACACACAGTCACAGCACTCCATGGACCATGGCCCTTCCCATCCAGGAGCAGGTCGCCCACAAGGCAGTGCCAGCCTTGCCCTTCCTACTGAGTGTTCCTCAGACCTGGATGGCCCACAGTTGGGTGCTCCATCCCCAACGCCACTGCCGTGACTGTGGGACTTGACCTGACCATTCTTCTCCCAGCAACTGCAAGAATGAAAGCAGCTGTGTCTGATTCTTGATGTGGGCATATTTATGATATATTTTGTCCTCGATTTTGTGTGTGTTTTTTTTATTGATTTCAGAGAGGAGAGAAATAGAAACATCCATGATGAGAGAGAATCATGGGTCGGCTGCCTCCTGCATGTTCCACACTGTAGATCAAGCCCGAAACCCGGGCATGTGCCCTGACCAGGAATCAAGCCATGACCTCCTGGTTCATAGGTCCACGCTCAACCACTGAGCCACACCTGCCAGCCTGTCCTCAGTTTCTTAAGGACACTTCTTTATAAACAAATGTGGGGGGTGGGGGGGACTACATACAAATAGTCAGCCAGGGGTGTTACCTTGAAACCATCTGAATAATGTGTAGGCACACATACACTGATACAGAAATTTAACTCATGTTCGTGTTGATTCACGTTCAGAAATCAAGGAAATGAATGCGGCCTGAGAGAGGGGATCTGTGAGGTGCACCGACATCGGTTCCGTTACACTTTTAATTTCTAAAGGCCGTTTAGAAACATGAGTGTGTGTGAAGATGCGTCTGAGAGAAGAAAGAAAATGCCAGAAAAGAAGCGGGAAGCCACCCACCAGCTGCTGCTTCCCCCAGGGAGCAGGTCCCCTGTTGTCTCTAAGCCGAAGCTCTGACCAGGCATCGGAGGCAGGAAGGCTGTCTTTGCCTGGAATTAAAATTTCTTGAAAGAAGAGCAAGTGGACTTCGATATAAAGACATCGTTTTCACATGAGGATCCATGGCAAGTCTGTGAACGATGATTCAATCCAGATTATTTATGTGCTGAGCAGGACCTGAACTTGGGGGAGGAGACGGGCTTCATGGACACACAACCGTGGGAGCAGCGCAAGCGGTCGGGCAGGCGGGCGGGCGGCCAGGGGAATGGCCTTTCAGGTGCGTTATGAAATCACACATCATTCCGGCTGCTCCCCGGCTCAGACACTTCCGCTGGAAGGAACCATCAAGAAAAATCAAGAGGCTCAGAGGGAAGGCAGGGAAAGGTGCGGGGGAGGGGGAGAGATCAACCAAAGGACTTGGATGCAGGCATATAAACATAAGGGATGAACGCAGACAACGGGGGGTGAGGGTGACTGGGGGGAGGAGGGGACAATGAGGGGATAAAGAGACATTTATAATACTTTAATCAGTAAAAAATTTTAAAAAATACGAGCATCGATTTTAAAAAAAAGAATCTTTGAAATAGTTAACTCAGGCGACACCATCAGCCTCACACTGTGGCCACTGAGTCAGAGGCAGATGGGCCTGGATAAGGTTATCCTGTAATTCTAACACAATCGGCCATCTGTTATATTGTTAGCCATGTCCTTCTTAGGGTCTTTCCTCAGGCCTTCACCCAGGCTAGCCACACCCCCATGGGGTGAGGGTCCCCACTGGGAGGCTTGACCAGCCTGAAAACAGCCCTCAGCACCTCACCCAGGCTGCCCAGGTGCCCCAGCGGGACCCCCACCCTGATCTGGGACACCCTCCAGGACAAACCAGTCAGCCCCCACCTGTGCACCAGGCCTTTATCCTATATAATAAAAGGGTAATATGCAGATTAACCCTAACAGCAGAAAAACTGGGAATGACTGGTCGCTATGACACACACTGACCACCAGGGGGCATATGCTCAATGCAGGAGCTGCCCCCTGGTGGTCAGTGCGCTCCCACAGGGGGAGCTCTGCTCAGCCACAAGCCAGGCTGATGGCTGCCAGTACAGCGGTGGTGGTGGGAGCCTCTCCTGCCTCCTCAGCAGCACTAAGGATGTCTGACTGCAGCTTAGGCCTGCTCACCACTGGCAAGTGGACATCCCCGAGGGCTCCCAGGCTGTCAGAGGAGTGTCTGACTGCCAGCTTAGGCCCGATTTCCCGGGGAGTGTGCCTAAGCCAGCAGGTGGACATCCCCTGGGGGGTCCCAGACTGTGAGTGGGCACAGGCTGGGCTGAGGGACGCCCCCCCCCCCAAGTGCATGAATTTTTGTGCACCAGGCCTCTAGTCTACATATATAAAAGCCAAGCTACTGGCATGACCCATCGCTATCCAACCAGCACAACCAGCTGGCTGGCCAACTTCCCATGCTCCTCACCCAACAGGCCCAGGCCGCAATGGGGTCCCCCACCCCGATTGGGGGCAGGGTCAGCCAGCTGACCTCCTGCAAGTTCCCCTCTCCCCCCAGCAGGTCCCAGCCCCAATCAGCAGCTGGCCAGACTCCACCCGTGCACAAATTCATGCACTGGGCCTCTGGTTGAATAATAAAACACAGGCAACCGAGACTTTAGCTCATCATTTTCCCAGGGTTATTGAGACATAAAGGACAGCCGCGTTGTGTAAGTTGTACAACGAATTGCTTTGATCCACTTACGTTTCAAAGTGATAACCACCGTTCTCATAATTTCTAAAGAATAAGTCCATTCCATTTCAGTGCATAAAGCACGTTTTCCTCAAACTCCACTACCAATGCTGGCGGTTAGACTGTTCTTCAGGATTCACTCTCCAGGTTTCCTTGTAAATCAGACAACTGCGTTTTGTTTTAATTGCCTGTGTCAGCTACCTCTTCTGCTCACTGCCTCTCACTCACTTTTATTTCACTCGGTACATTAATCTCCGTGACATAGCCAGGTGCTTCCATTTATTGGTGCCTTTTCCATGGGGCTCTCCATATTGAAGAGGTGGCCTCATTTTTTCATAGACAATCTTTTGTTTCAGGGATACGGTGACATTTTGAAGTAAAATATTCTTGCTTTGACTTTTAACGCGGTTTACTATATTTAACATCGGTATTTATTGTGTGGGTTTTCTACACAAAGGATCAGCCCTAGCCAGGCTTGCTCAGTGGTTAGAGTGTCAGCCAACGGGTCCTGGGTTCGATTCTGGTCAAGGGCACTTACCTTGATTGCAGGCTCCTCCCTGGCCTGGGCTCTGGTCTGGGCGCGTGCAGGAGGCAACCGATCGATGTGTTTCTCTCCATCGATGTTTCTCTCCGTCTCTCCCTCTCTCTTCCACTCTCCCTAAAAGATCAATGGGAAAATATCCTCGGGTGAGGATTCACAACAACAACAAAAAGAAGCACAGCAAAATTTTCCAGGTAATTATCATTCTTTGTTGATTACCTTTGTCTGAGCAGGTGCGGTATTCACTGAATATTTGAATGAATGAATGAATGAATGAATGAATGAATGAATAGCTGAGTGAAACATTGTGTTCTGGCAAATTACCAGGGTGGAAATGTCTGTCCCTACCTTTTGCTATGTGCCTTGAGGAAACCTCAGACTGAAGGGGTAACTGTTGGGTAGGTCTCATAGCCCCATGACAGTGCTGGCGTGTGGAACAGCCCAGGCTCCTGATAATTTTTTAAAAGAAAGCCAGGAGACCCAGGGTGTCCAGGTGCAGGTTCATGTAAATTTCTAGCTGATCCTAAGTGTCGGGGAAACCAGAGACCATCGCAGACCGCCGGCAGGAATTCGGGTCTTATGTGAGCTCGGGCCCCAGCGCGTGGGAGCGCTGACAGTGGACCTACCGCTGGGAATACAGTTACAACTAAACAAAATCACACAGGCAAGTAAGAATCCAATAAAACCAGAACACATGAATAACACTCCATTGTCGTGGGGAAAACCGTGGTGGACACGGGAAGCCAGGGAGCACCTCGTCCGGTGAAATCTTGCAGCTTTAAAACAACTTCTACGTATAAAAATGTTTTCACCTGAAATCACCTTTTCATTTCAGTCAGCTCAGAGGTCCGTAGAACCGTTTCACTAAACGCATGCAACCTGCGTGAAATGCCGTATGGAGGCCATTCTCGGAAGCCATCTCCCACTGGTTCACCTGGGACTCGCTGCCGGGATTTGCTCCTGTGCCTTATCAACCCAAACTAGTTCCCAGGAGACGCTGTCGTCACGGCGTGCACAACCTCCTTGTTTCTGAAGCCGTGAGGATCGAATGTCGCGTCTCGTCTCCCACCTCCCATTTCAGGATGGCGACTGGCAACAGTCCTTTTTTGGGGAGAGATGCCAACACCCTCTGTGCCCCTGACGAACCCACAGAACGGGCTTGTCTCCCACCAGGAGCCCCTGCTGGGATTCATGGGCACAATCACGGCATGACTGGGGTTTCACAAACTATACTTCTGTGCGACTTGCTAAGGTGAAGGCACCATTTCCTGTAAAATGATATCGTTATTATGTGAGGGCGAGAAGTCTGGCCGAGACCACGGGTCCCATAAATACCTCGGCACCCTCCAGAGTTAGCCCGTTCCATTAAAAACCAGCAGGCCTGTGTTCCGAACGGTGTGCATGTGTGTGTGCACGTGTGTGTGCATGTGTGCGTGGCTTCACTTGCAAAGCAATGCACGCCAAGTAGCAGGTATCACTCAGGGATTATGCAGGCTCTTAGCTGCTCCCAGGCTCCGGGAGGTCAGTTGGCAGTGTTTGTAATTGCTGCTTTTAGAGAAGCTTTAAAAGTGGTGAAATAGACCGTTGGAGAGCTGTGATCCCCCGGCACTGACAGGGGAGAGATGAGAAATGGTATCCTCAGGGCCTTTCCTGTACAAATGTAAGAAATAACTTTACTCGCATCCTCCTAGGCAAGTGTAGGAATCCAGGGGGGTTGGTAAGAATATAAGACAGGAAAGCGAGATATTGGGGGGGAAAAGTCACTTCGGAAGAAATGACAGGAAACAAGCAAACAGTGGCCCCGATAACCACAAAACTCAGCCCAGGTTGTGGTCCTGGCTCCCACCCCTCTCACTGGAAGTCGCGGGTCAGGGCGCCTCACCTGTGAACTGGGGGTAACGCACCTGAGCAGCCACAGGGAGCCCAGCCTCCTGGGGCCTCCAGGGATGGTCCATAGGAGGCGAGTATGTGTCCACAACCGACATTTTAAACACTGTCCATGGGAGAAAACCTCCTGGTTCTCTCTCTCTTACCCCAATGCAAGCAAGTGTTCTCTCTGCCCTCACTGGGCATTAATTCATTTCCCAGTTAAGCGCCTTCCTGGCACTGCCTTTATGTGCCTGGAAACAGTCATTCTAACCTCGTTTTTCCTGCAAACACATGACCTGGGTGAGCACACACGTCGCCTGTTCTCAGGTGTGTCTCGTGGACAGAGGCGAGAACAATGGCTGACAAGCAGATACTGATATGACGGCTCATCTCCGCTCCTCATGCGGGCCAGGAGCCTGCGCTACGGTAACTTGGAACCGACCTCGCGCTGTGCTTTGACTTCATCCTTCTCCAGCCTCGTGCTCTGGCTGCTGTCGGAGCGCAGCTGACAGTCCCCGCCAGCTGGTAGTCATGCCAGTGCGTCGGCAGGAAACCCTGGCGGAGAACAGTGCTCCCGAGTCCTGTAGCTTTATTTAAAGTTACAGTTCCCTTTATGTATTGCCTTAATTAAAAAAAAATAAGTTTGAAAACTGATAGGGTATTTCTGGCTTCTTGGAGGTCAGAGCCCAGTCTAGGAGCAAGACCTACTTTCCATGCACAGTGGCTTGTGCGGCAGTTACCGACGGGCATGTGCTTCCCAAACCTGTTCCCAAGGCACCCTGTGCAGCGGTGGATTCTGGGTGCTACCAGGTCTCCCCAGTGTTTGAGAGAAATGCAGACCTCTGTCCCCTGCCATATACACCCCCACTGTTCCCTCCTAGAATCTGCATATGCACGGATGGAACTCCAGGAGATTCCGGCCTGGGAGCGCCATGAGACCAACCACCGGGCACTGCACACGCTGTGCGTACAACCAAACCTCCACAGCCTCTGGACCCAGCCCCTCTGCTGTCAATCACAGATCTGACAGCCCCTCTGCTGTCAATCTCAGCTCTGACAGTCCTCTGCTGTCAATCACAGATCTGACAGCCCCTCTGCTGTCAATCACATATCTGACTGCCCCTCTGCTGTCAGTCATAGATCTGACGGCCCCTCTGCTGTCAGTCTCAGCTCTGCCAGACCACCTGTCAGGCGTACTATAAAGTGTTTGTTAAATGAATTTAGTCCGTGGTCATTCTATCACCAGCGCCCTCCTTAGAAGTGGACACGTCGTGGACACTTGATAAACGTGGAAAGGCTGAGTGAATCAATGGCTAATGACCAGGCTGTTCATGGAAGCGATTATCCCCCTGAGAGAAGGGCGCCCCCTGGGTTGTATGTCTCAAGTCACCCTCACAAATATCCGAGGGACACGACCTCCCTGTGTGAGGTGGGGAAATTCAGAGCCGTGCCAGGGGCTCGGCTGTCTCACCTGGCGGTGATGGGCTGTGTCAGGGAGAAATAAATGCAGCAGCAGATTCCGGTAAAATGAGCAGCAACCTTCTGGGAGAGGCAAGGCGATGGATGTCAGAAGCCTGTGATTAAATTAACTCCGGAACACGACACACCATCCTTCTTCCCCGAGTTCATATTGGAGCAGCGCGCTCTCCTTCGCAGGCGATCCTACCCGGGCTGCCATTAGCCAGCTGTCAGCGCGCGAGCCACCCACCCCGCGAGCTGAGCCCCAGCTGCTTCACTCCCAGCGTGAGGCCTGCTCGGAGCTCCCCAGTCCACGGAGCTCCCCAGTTCTCCTGGCAGGCTCGGGCGTGCGGTAAATAATCCGATGTTTTAAGAGGTGTCGTTAGTAAATGATAATAAAATCCAAGAAAAACAATCATTTGTCACATAATTTGTCTAGTAGTTATCTTCCGCATCCTCTGCCTTTCCTATACATTCAGAGTTGGAACCTGAGCCTAGATAAGAGTCGGGCTCGGTTTTTAAGTAAGAATCCTTTTGTTTTTTAAATATGTTTCTGTTTATTTTAGAGAGAGAAGGGGAGAGGGGGAGAGAGGTAGAAGCATTGATGAGAAACATCAACATGGATCACTGCCTCCCCACACCCCCTGCTGGGGATCGAACCCAACACATGGCACGTGCCCTGACCCAGATTCAAGCTGCCACCTCCTGGTACAGGGGTCTATGCTCAACCTTTGAGACACACCGGCTGGGCTAAGAGTCCTTTTAAAGGGGGGCTTCTTGCCTTGTACGTTGTGGTGCAATTTGTTGAGCGCCACCCTATGCACCAGAAGGTTGTAGGTTTGATTCCCGGTCAGGGCACATGCCCAGGTTGCAGGCTAGGTCCCCAGTAGGGGACGTGCAGGGACAGCCAATTCATATTTCGCTTTCACATCAATGCTTCTTTCTCTCTTCTTCTCTCTCCAAAAATCAGTTTTTTCAAAAAACGAGCTGCCTCGCTTTACCAGGAGACGGTTGATGCCGCTGTCTCTGTGTGTAGCTCTAGGCTCAGCTTCCAACTCTGAATGTATAGGAAAGGCAGAGGATGCGGAAGATAACTACCAGACAAATTATTTGACAGGTGATTGTTTTTCTCGGATTTTATTATCATTTACTGACGACACCTCTTAAAACATGGGATTATTCACCACGCGCCCGAGCCCGCCAGGACTGTCCCTGGGGACTGAGGAGCTCCGAGCAGGCCTCACGCTGGGAGTGAAGCAGCTGAGGTCAGTGCCTCGATCCATTATCCATCCATTAATTCTGGGGGCTGTGCGACGGGGCAGCTGTAACTCCCTGCTTGTGCGTGGCCGGGCCGCCCCCATAAGACGACCCCCTGGTGTGTGTTTTCGGCAGCACAGCTGCCAGCGGAGCCTGCTGGTTAACTGGGATTCTCGCAACGGGGACGCTGTTTCACTGTCTCTCAGTGACCTTACCAGCTAACGGATTCCAACAGACACAGGTGCACGTGCAGATGTGAGCCCGAGCCATTGAAGAAGTCTTTATCTGTGGTTCGTGCCCCAGCAATGCCCACGTGACTGCTGGGACCTGCTCACTGACCATGGAGCATCTTGTCCGTGGCCCGGCCTGGAACGGGATTCGGTTCCATGGCAACAGTGCCCCGTCCTGCGAAAGGCCCCATCGGGCTGCGGCCACAAAGCTTTCACAGACACACAGATGTGTCTAAGCCGGTGCTCGCCTCCAGCTCAGATGGCCCGCAGGCTTCACTGCTGTCTGTCAGTCTCCGGGGCCCAGAGGGGCCCAGTGACCCGAGCACTGCCGGAGGACCAGCGGCCTGCACACCCCGTGTCCAGCCCACGTGCTCAGAGCCAACCAATGGCTGGGATGATGGACAGCCACCCGCCTCCTGGTTCCCTGTTCTCGAATGCACACACCTGCTTGGCTCACAGGCCATTGGACGGTGCTGGGTGGCAGCCCCTCTAACCCATGTCTCTTCCTCTCTTTCGTTTATTTTCACTGTTTATGGTCAGCTTTTTATAAAACTCGTTTATAAAAAATGTTGTAAGGTTGTTAGCTGATTCCACAGTAAACTTCACCAGCCAGGAGTCATGGCGGGAGCCTGGCCTTTACCTCTGCCCTGCAGTCTGGCCACAGTCCAGGGAGGTGCTCCTTCCAGCAGCTGTGATTTCCCCTTTCTCCTTCCTTTAAATTAAATGTTTTGGGGTGACAGCTATAAATAATCTTATATAATAAAAGCCTAATATGCTAAGTGTCCAGTCAGCCATTCAAACAATCAAAGCATAATATGCTAATGATATGCTAAGGCCGCTCAATTGCTCACTATGACATGCACTGACGACCAGGGGGCAGGTGCTCTGACTGTTAGGTTAGCTTGCTGCTGGGGTCCGGCTGATCGGGACTGAGCGAGATAGGCCTGACATACCCTGGAGCCCTCCCGTGGTCCCTCCCCAGCCCCAATCCTGCACCCATGGGGTCCTTCGGCCTGGCCTGTGCCCTCTTGCAATCCAGGCTGAGGCACCCCCTCTCCCCCAAGTGCATGAATTTCATGCACCGGGCCTCTAGTAAAAGCATAATATGCTAATTAGACCAGACCTCCTTCCAGACGTCCTTCCGGATGACACCATGGCAGCAGGGCCCGAGGCAGAGGAGCAGGGGCCTCAAGCCTGTAGTAGATTAATAGGACTATTCAAGTTTCATGTACACGATTCTGTGAGACACCATCTGTATATCGCATTGTGTGGCTAGCAGACACCCTGCTGTCACCATATGCCTGACCCCTTTACCCTGTCCAGCCCCCCACCTCCTACCTCTGGTGACCGCCTGCTGTTGGTCAGATGCCACCCTAAGACCGGGCAGACGGCCGCCACGCCTCACGTGTTTCTGCCAAACGGCTTTTCTGTACCATCATCACTGATGATGAAACAGTCACCAAGTGACATCCTTACCTCAGGGCAAATCCTGTCGGTAAATAAATGCAGCTGAGTTGTGCAGAGAATGGACACTCCCACCCTCCACAAGGTACCAAATTGCTCATCAGTGGATTGAAAAGTTAAATATTTGTTTATTTTTTATACTTTTACTCTATGTTTTTTGTTAATCCTCACTCGAGGATATTTTGCCATTGCTTATTAGAGAGAGTGGAAGGGAGAGGGAGAGACTCAGGGAAAGAAACATCGATGTGAGAGAGACACATCAATTGGTTGCTTCCCACACACGCCCCGACCAGGGCCAGGGGTGGTGTCTGCAACCGAGGTACATGCCCTTGACCGGAATCAAACCCAGGACCCTTCAGTCCACAGGCCAAAGCTCGATCCACTGAGCCAAACCAGCCAGGGCAACAGTTGAATATTTTTTAAAATAATGTAGAATAAAGCATACCAGGTGGTCATCACTGTGAAGAAGAAATGCCTGTATTAAAAATTAAGCCCTAACTGGTTTGGCTCAGTGGACAGAGCATCAGCCTGGGGATTGAATGGTCCCAGGTTGGATTCCAGTCAAGGGCATGTACCTGGGTTGCGGGCACATCCCCAGTGGGGGGTGTGCAAGAGGCAGCTGATTGATGTTTCTCTCCCATCGATGTTTCTAACACTCTGTCCCACTCCCTTCCTCTCTGTAAAAAATCAATAAAATATATTTTAAAAATAAAAATAAAATGGCTCTTCTCTTTAAAAAAAAAAAATTAAACATGCGCCCTGACCGGTATGGCTCAGTGGATAGAGCATCAGCCTGTGGACTGAAGGGTCCCAGGTTCAATCCCAGTCAAGGGCATGTACTTGGTTGCGGGCACATCCCCAGTAGGAGGTGTGCAAGAGGCAGCTGATTGATGTTTCTCTCTCATCGATGTCTAACTCTCTATCCCTCCTTCATCTCTGTAAAAAAAATCAATAAAATATATTTTAAAAAATTAAACATGCATTTAACTACTTAAAATGCATAATATTTTTGTATTAAAAATAAACTTAATTGGTCAGCAAGGTTAGGGCCCTTAAAATCCCCACAGAAAAACTGGAAGATAGACTCCTCAGACAGAAGCAAAGACAAGCGGTGGACATGTGAAAATGACGCCTCACCACTTACTAGTAGTCAGAGCAGCAGCGTAAGGTCAGAGGGAACATGTCGCTTACGGATGAGCCGTGTGGCAGGGCTGGGGCCCCGCAGCTGGGAAGGCGTCTCTGAGGGAGACTAAATGGATGGAAAGACCCATCTTCCAACGAGCGAATTTGATCGCTTTGGGCCACGAGTCAAACTCCTCTAAGGACACCAGTGAGAACCCTCGTCTGCCACGCGGTTCTGTCAGAGACCTACGAACACAGGCGCCTGTGAGAACATGTAACATGTTCAAGATGATGTCGTTCAACATCCCAACCAGAACCCTGCGTCGCTGCATCATTTCATCAGACCGGCTGATGGCGTTGGACCTCCAATTCCTGAGGCCGACGGACACCAGAGAGAAGGTGGTACATCTGTCACATGTGGATCCACGTGACTCTTTCCTCGATGGTTTATGAGGGAGCCTTTCCCCCACTTCAGCGTCCAGTGGGTTCTGCTCACGTGACCCACGGACTCGGCAGGAGTGGGGAGAGAGGAAGACACACGTCATCACCTGGGGCTGCTCTGGCCGGGTGTCCTGCGGAGGTGCGAGCCTCTCTCAGGCCTCTCCTCACATGGACCCTTCTCCCTCGGTCCTGTGACCAGTCCCGGGGGGCTGGAGGCTGAGGCGTGGTGACAGAGCCCTGCTCTTATATCCTAGGCTATTGCATGAGCCTTTGCATTTTGTCTGCTCCGCGCCTCATTTTGATAAATTGCCTTCGTAAAATTCTCTCCTTGTCAATTTTAAAAAATATAGGTGTGTTGATTTGAGAGAGGAAGGGAGAGGGAGAGAGAGAGAAACATCAGTGATGAGAGAGAATCATGGTTCGGCTGCCTCCTGCACACCCCACACTGGGGATCGAGCCCGCAACCCAGGGCTGTGCCCTGACCGGGAACCAAGCGGTGACCTCCTGGTTCCTAGGTCGACGTTCAGCCCCTGAGCCCCGCTGGCTGGGCCATGCTTTCTGCAGGGACCCTCGCTAATGGATACTGTGCCAGTCATGTGCTCTGGGTTCCGCCGCGTAGCTGGGAGCTGCTGTTGCTCAGAGTTCTGAGACCCCTCTCATTCCTGGTCCGTGAGCCGTCTCAGTCCCATGTCCCTGCCACGGCCCCACATGCCATGGCCCTGCAACTTGCTCTCCTCGTGTCCAGGCACAGTCTCAGCTCCCCTCGCAGCTCCTCCCTCCCCCGCTCTGACTCCTCTCTCTTCTGTGTGTCTCAGTCTCTGTGGCTCCAGCTCAGCCATCTTTCTCTTTATCCTGCCCCTCAGAGCTGGGAAGCCGAGGGGTGCAGTGTCAGCAGCCACGCGCAGGCTAGCGTGACCCAGATCCACACCTGTGTCCACCTCTCCTCTGAGGTTGGATTTATACCAACTCACCTGCCAGGCATCCCCCCTGCAGCTCCCGTCTGCAGCAGAGGCTCCCAGCCTGCCCTGTAGGAGCGTCCATGCTGCTGGTACGAAGATTCTGCTTTGATAGCGAGTTCGGGTGGCCGGACACCCATGCTAAGGGTCTGATCACCTCTCACGTCTAATCATGACTCACTGCTAATTCTATCTCTGAGTCCCCAGGATGTCCGCCTTCCTCTGCCCCACCGCAGGGCCTCGTGCGCGTCCTGCGATGATTTTCTCCCACTCGGGGTTGATGGTGGACTGATTGCAGGAGCTCTTAGCACAGTGCCTGCCAGGGAACTTAAGTGCTCAAAAGTGGTGCTTTCACACGACGTTAGAATTTGAGTTTCCGACACGATGCCGAGATGCGGGGGAGATGAAATTACAGAATCAGGTCTCCGGGACACTTGGAACTTCTCAGTCACTGGGACACTCTGCGATCAAAGAGCGATTGAAGAGGAATTCTTCAGGAAGGAGGAGGAGGAGGACTGTTCACCTAGGAACCAGGAGGTCAGGGTTCGATTCCCGTCAGGGCACATGCCCGGGTTGTGGCCTCGATCCCCAGTGGGGACGTGCAGGAGGCAGCCGATCAATTATTCTCTCTCATCATTGATGTTTCTGTCTCTCTCTCCCTCTCCCTTCCTCTCTGAACTCAACAAAAGTCTATTTGAAAAGGAAAGAAGGAAAACACTGCTCGCTTTTCCTTCTCAAGCCCAGGGACTTTCCCTCCTAGAGCCTGAGGCACATTACTCCAGCCCAGAAATCTCACACGAAAGTTGTCCCAGCTCCAGAAGGCAGGTCGGTGAGGGTGTTTCCCTTCCCCTCCCCGAGGGCAACGGAGGCGCAGACCTTGAGAGGAAGCAGACGTGGGACACAGGCACACACATGGCATTGGTTGGTTTCAAGTCCTGTTCAAGGGGTTCTCCGGGGGACAGGATAGGCGTGGGCCAGCGCTTGTGCCTGGAGCTGCCCACTGTGAGCTCACACGGCTGAGCGGCCTCGCTCGCACCACACGCAGACACGCACTCTGAGTGTGGTGGGATGATGCCCTGGGGACGTCCAGAGAGCCCGTGAAGACACCCCGCTCGTGCTCCAGGGCCGGCCAGGCCCCCTTCTGTCCCTACCACCCGTGCCTCCAGTCCCCCCATGTGCTGCACCTGCCAGCTCCCTGTGGCTCAGAGAGAGGCTGGGATAGAAATCCGAGTCATGCCCCGGGGACAGCTCTCAGGAGTGAAGAACAAGTCTCACACGTCTAGACTTCAACGTGGAGAAGAGGGAGTGAGCCGAGGGGGTGAGAAGACGGTATCAGGGCTCCTTCTTCTCACTGTGACTTATGGGAAAACCAGATTCTCTCTGTGTGTGCGCATAAGATAAATTTTTTTCAAGAAATGAGATAATGTGTGTCTGACGTGTGGGTATATGCTTATGAGTGTGTGTGTTTATGCATGTGTGTCAGCGTTTTGGGGGGCAAACATGCACAAGCAATAGTTTAAGACATCTTACTGAAAAACCGAGGTGAGGTTCATCACATTCTCTACTCTTGACAGTAATGATCACAGACCTTCTTATACACGTTCTTACTGACCCAGACCATGTGTTTTAGTAAACACAGAAACCTTCATAGTCCAAGATACAAAACATCTATATATATAAAAGCCTAAGCAACCGAATGATTGGTTGACCGATTGCTATGATGCACACTAACAACCAGGGGGCAGCTCCTGCATTGAGCGCTTGCCCCCTGGTGGTCACTGTGCGCTCCCACAGCAAGAGCACCACTCAGCTGACAGACAGGCACCAGACACAGGGCTCACGGCTGGCAAGCGCCACCATGGTGGCATGAGCCTCTCCCAGTCGGGACTAACGGGGCATGAACCAGTGGCAGGTGCAGCAGGGCCGGGAGTGGCAGGCAGGAGCGTCAGGTGACATGGGACTGCTGGTTTCAGCCTGGTCCCCACAGGCCATGCCAAGGGACCCCACTGGTGTGCAGATCCATGCAGCAGGCCTCTAGTTTGCTATCCTATATAATAAAAGGGTAATATGCAAATTGACCCTAACAGCAGAACAACTGGGAATGACTGGTCACTATAACACACACTGACCACCAGGGGGCAGATGCTCAATGCAGAAGCTGCCCCCTGGTGGTCAGTGTGCTCCCACAGGGGAGCTCTGCTCAGCCACAAGCCAGATTGACAGTTGCCAGGACAACAGTGATGGTAGGAGCCTCTCCCACCTCCTCAGCAGTGCTAAGGATGTCCAACTGAAGCTTAGGCCTACTCCCTGTTGGCAAGTGGACATCCCCCAAGGGCTCCTGAGCTGCCAGAGGGATGTCTGACTGTCAGACCCACCTCCTGGGGAGCCTGTCTAAGCCAGCAGATGGACATCCCCCTAGGGTCCCAGACTTCGAGAGGGCACAGGCCTTGCTGAGAGACCCTCCCAAGTACACAAATTTTTGTGCACAGGGCCCCTAGTATTATAAAAACTTACATGTAACTGGCTCAGAAAGTGGAACTGTTTGCTTTTATAACTAGAGTGTGGAATCTTGGGAGGAAAACCCTCTGTAACCTTGAAAGACACGGATGGAAAATCAGAATGATTCATGTCTAAGATGGCAAACCCAGCTCAGTGGCCATCGGAGCCTTAATTTACCAACCTCAGTGAACCTTTAATAGGAAGGACCACAGCTGACATAGATCTAAGAAAATAGTTCTGATTTTTTGCAGAATTTATACAGTTCTCACCAACAAGTCATATCGTGTAAGTACATGCTTGGGTAAGCAGATCTTTAGAAATACGTCTGGGACTAGTAAGTTTGAGAGTAAGTACACTTACATTCACTCTCAGTTACGTCTGAGAATGGGCATCACTCTCAGTTACGTCTCAGTATCGAAACCCCATTTTACTTGTGGTGCTGAATATGCCGCAGGACACGGGAACCCTACACTGTGGTGCACACTGCTAGGAGCAATTCTCCACTGACCACGGCCATTAGGAGGAACCAGTCTCAGGGATGGACACTCACTAGTAAGTTTAAATTCTCCCAGAAGGTTACATTCTGTCAGGAACTCTCAATAGGACTCTCCCATCTTATTTCATTTATCATTTTTATAAAGAATATTTTTATTGATGTCAGAAAGGAAGGGAGAGGGAGAGAGATAGAAACATCCATGATGAGAGAGAATCATTGATGGGCTGCCGCCTGCACACCCTCTACTGGGGAGCGAGTCTGCAGCCAGGGCATGTGCCCTGACCGGAATGGGATCGTGACCTCCTGGTTCATAGATCGATGCTCAACCACTGAGCCATGCTGGCTGGGAAATAAATTCGTATCGGAGGGCACATTGTCTCTTCCCAAGGTACTGTCAGGAAGTGACCTCTCTTTGCCTCATCAGAGCCACTCAGTCTGTCTCCAGGGAACTGAGCTAACAGAGAGGTCAGAGGTCAAAT